>JAFEMH010008138.1:0-61675 GCA_022495995.1 Adenophora triphylla var. japonica | reverse complement strand
ATAATAAAAATCTTATTCTACCATTACATTAGATGTATATATACTTTATATCTGGTAATTATTAAATGTTAAACTTATTATATTAGATCAATATTCACATATAACTTTATATTTAAGATGATGGTTACTATATTAGTTAATCATAACTATTTTTTTAAAAAAAACATAATAAAAATCTTGCATTTACTTAAGAGAAATATTTGGAAATACGTTTCTCTTAAGTGCATACAAGTTCTCCTTTTTAAACATATTGACTTTGGTGTCTTCAAAGCCTAAACTCACCATTCAAGGCTAACTTTGCCATTTTACTTCCAGCTTAAACTTACTGCTTCATCGCCTAAACTCACCACTTCATTTTCTAGACATTTAAATTCCTAAACTCAATGTCTTCAAGTGCTAATTTTTGATATTTTTAAAACCACCAAAAGTCCGTTTTTTATAACTTGGCTGAGAGTATACGTTCCCCCTAAAACTTACTCTTCTACTAATACATTAGAATCATATAACGATTTTTCGCTAATTATATTTACTAATCATAATACGTGTAGCTACGTAGTATAAAATCATTACCCATAATAGATATCTAATATTATCAATCCAAGTTTAATACATATTAGAAGTGAACTAACAACAATAATAATTAATCGTTATTATTCAAATTTTAAACGTCATAATAATAAATATAAACTATATAACAACAAAAGTTAAATTAAAAAAAAAAATTCCGTAATTTATAAATACAAATATTTTGATTTATATAAAATGAATGTTATACTAATTTATCAAACAAATACGGGCTACCCACTAGTCAATCTTAAAAGATTCACCTGTTATTTTGTTCTTCTTCTTGCTTGGATCTAACTTCTCTTCCTGTACCTAAAGCTTACACCATTAGCCATTGCAGGTGAGACTTTCTTCGGGAAGCCATTAATGGGCTGTTTCGAATTTTGTATCATTCTTGTCTGATAAAATGCCTGACTTAAATTCTGTAACTATTTGTGTTTTCTTGCGTTTTGGGTTTTGTTTTGAGGTTGAACAGAGGCTTAAAAGGAGAGAGAATTGGGGTTTGTAGGGCCAAATAAATCAAGAACTGAGGTAACATATACATTTAAAGCAAATTGTTCTACTTTTGCTGTACATTTTGAGGCATTCCTGGAAATTCTGTTTGGCTTTCTTGTTTAGATCCATCTCCCCTGCATTATGCTACTCTCATCACTCTGTGCTGTGTGTGTGAGTGGGGGGGGGGGAATTGTGCTGGTGGGTAGGTGTTTTCATAGTGTGTGTGTGTGTGTGTGTGATGTAGCTCAGTTGATAGAAATTGCTGAGTGTGTGTTGGGGGGGGGGGGGTTTCTTTCCTGTTGGGATTTTTCACTTTGGTGATGATCTTTTATTCTTTTAGAGTTTCACAAATTTGTTCACCATGGCGGAACTGATTCCTCAACTTGTTCCAATATTTAGTGACATAGCCTAATCAATTACACTTGAATCTGTCACTGTTCACTTTGTCTTTGTAATCTTGATTAGTATATACAGCCATTTGGCCAATTATCATAGGACGTCCTTAATTTGTTTTCTTTGGTTTAACTCATTGTCTTGACTTTTTTTTCCCCAATGTCTTTTTGTGTTAATAGAATATGCCTCAAGACAGTTTTAGATCAGTTGTGTATAGATCATTTGTCACTTGTGATGATCCCAAAGGCGCAGCTTAATATGTGACAGTCAGAAAATTCAGATGCCGAATCTCAGAAAATGGAAGGCAAGAGCATAGAACAGAAAGCCAACGCCAGTGCAAGACTTTTATTAGGTCTTTTTTTTAGTAAGAAAGGTGAGAGGGGCAAAGAACTGGGAAGACAACCCGTCCTCCTTCCAGCTCATGGAGGTCAAAAAGGGAGCTCAGAAGCTGAACAAAGTTATTGATTCATGGTCAAAGGGGGTTAGTTTTGAAGGGCAGCTCGAAAGATATTGCTAAAGACTTGTTGAGGAGGAGCTCTTGATTTGCAAGAGTCCCTTACAATGCTTGGCAAGCTGCAAGAAGTCTTCACATTATATGGCTAGGTTGAAAGAAGAAGCAAAAGGAGGAGGTTTATGAGATTGGGCTTGAGAGAATTGGTTCAGAATGCCTTGAGAATCGCAATTATGAAATGGGTGGAGTTCAAAAGCCTAGAATTCTGACTCCCTGATGGTTTTTCACGGGATTGTTATGAGGAGCTTCGTGATGTGTCTTTGAGACAGCCTTGGTAGACAAAATCTTTTGCCAATTGACTCTTATGAACAAGGGCGTATCATGACAGAAGAAAGGTGAAATCTTTCTCCTGATATGCCATCAACCAATTCAAGCAGATCTTCAGTGTTCGGCTCACTGGTATAAGTTTGCCTCTTCTGATTCTCTCTCTTAACGAAGATGACTGAGGGGAAGTCAAAGGGGTCAAACTTGATTGCCAAACTTATGGGATTAGAAGATATCTCATTGAAGTCGGTACTCTCAAAAAGCATATGGAGAGAGATAAGGCTTTCAGTCTCAGGAGACCTGTCTCCAGATTCACTTGCCAATGACATGGAAGCCTCCATTTGTGGTTCAAATGGTGGATCGTGAACCAATGATATTGGATAAAATCATTGAGGCCTTACTATTCAGGAAAAAGGATTTCTGAGAAGCAATAAACATCAAAGTTACAGTTCCAATTGGTCCTACTTGGAGAAAAGATTTGGTGACGATGCCCCTACCGATTGCACTTATGAAACCCTTATCGCCCAGAGGTGTTTGAAAATGGTTTGGCTCAAAATTGGAACTTGAAATAAGAATTCCCTCCCAAAATCGAGAAAGTGAATTATGTTGCCATGTACGGCAACAAGAAGCATTCATCAAAAAGCATTTGAAATAGGACGGAGGAAGGGACTTTAAAGAGAGATTCATAAAGACAGAAGATGAAAAAGTAAAAGTTACTGAAAAGCTTGTTCTAATTAAAGCCAAAGCTTCTGCTTCTGCTTCTGCAAGTCCGAAACCTCAGAAGATGGAAGAAATTGAGAAGAAACAGAGACATCTCAAAACTTGGGATCACATAGAAAGAAGCCACTAGAAATGGAGAATGTGAAGCCTTCAAGCAAATCAAACCTCGTCTGGACAAGAGAAGGTGACCCTTTCGAAGAAACAAAGCCAGAGGCCCCATCAAACTCACAACAGTTTGGACAGATTTCCTTACAGGAAACTAGCACTGCAAGACCTATCCAGAAAACTAGAACTACAAGCTTACCTATCAAGAAACGTCCATTACTGCGCAAATCTAGTGATGGTAGAAAACATGGGAAGATTTGACGCCAGTCAGCAAGTGCTTGGCTACTAATGTGAGATATTCTTAAAAGTCCATTTATTTGAGTTATCTTGGGTCTTTTTGCATAACTTCTCTTATTTGTCTACATCATTGTCCATTACATTGGTTGTTTACAATACGATATAGCAATAGAGTATCATGAGGAGCCAACTGAAAAAGACTTGACTTTTTATGCTATTGCAGGTTGTGAAAATCAGGTGCGAAACTGATGATAATAAAGACTGGATAACTCTTGTGAAAAATGATTTCAATTTGACTGAGATGGATGCTGCAACTGCAGTTCGTAGTGAAGGTGAATACTAATTACATCCTTATAACTTGTCTCCAGCTTAGATAGATATGCTACACTTCAAAAACATAATCCATCAGAGTTTTTCAGTACAACTGTCAGTACACTGAATCACTGATGGAGTAACGTACAACACTTCAATGCTTTATTCTTTTTTTATGCGTGCGAGTGTGCTACACTGGGAAAAGTGCAACATAAATTGAACAGAATGCTTCTGTGGTTGTACTATGTTCACCATGTGTGATTACAGTATTGCCATTTGTTGGGTGTGATGATTTTTCTTCTATCCCTTGAGAAGCATACCCGTTAGATAATTCCATATTCCTTTCCTCGCTCCCAAATGTAATGTCCAAAAATTATCAAATTTGCTTACTTCATCATGAACAAATCTGAAGGTTTTTTAGACATTCATTTTGGGGACAGAGGGAATAGTATTTACTCTTCTGTTAGAGTCATTGTGGTTGTAGCCTGTCTGCTCTGTGTTTTCATTAGAAGAGCCATTTACACTCCATTCGATAAGAGAAAAAAATACACTCCTACACAAGTAGAAAACTAGAACGCGTTTAACTCTATTGTATTATGTATATTATGTCAGAGTAGCATTATTCTTCAACCCATTTGCGAGGGCAGGATACATTTTTTTATTCGTCGTAGACTAATTATTATTTAAATCTTTTTTCTTTTTTTTTTTTTTGGGGCAGAACTAAGTGATGACAATCAGTGCTCACTTTCTGAAGCTACTCTAATTATCCACTGAACATGATAGCGGGTTTGGAAGTTCCTGAAGAAGTCAACTGTTGCAGTAATCCCGAAATAACTAAAACTAACTACCACGACAGAACCCAAGATTCA
Organism: Adenophora triphylla var. japonica; assembly: GCA_022495995.1. Classification (NCBI taxonomy): domain Eukaryota; kingdom Viridiplantae; phylum Streptophyta; class Magnoliopsida; order Asterales; family Campanulaceae; genus Adenophora; species Adenophora triphylla. Next base: position 57,205 of record JAFEMH010008138.1, on the reverse strand, counting down.
GACGAGCTTTCTGGACATTGATGACATATCGAGCTGCAGTCTTACAAAAAATCAATTTACATCATTCCGAAACACCCCATTCCAAGATTCTATTGACTGCACAAATGAACTGCTGGAACACAAAATTCTCCATCAAATCCCAGCCATTCATCCATTGCTACAAAACCAAATGATCAAATCAAGATTTTCACATCTCCATTGACCAGCTTGACTAAAGACGTGAGTTATGGGGTCGAGAAACCTTGTTGGGCATTGCACAAGTGCACAAAGGGTGCAGATGCTATTCATGGAAAGTTGGAAAGAGATTTGTGGTGGAAAGGAGATGTGGGGGGAGCGTGGGAATATGGGGTTGGAGAGATGGGTTTAGTTTGGAGGAGGTTGAAGAAATTGTGGGTGTTTTAGATAAGCTTGTTTTAAGCGAGTTAATTGGAGAATGTGTTTAGTGATTTTATTTGTTAGTTTTGTGTAAATAATAAGGTTCAGTAGGTAGAAGGGAGAGCTGAAAAATTGTTAGGCACTAAAATAATTTTACTGTCACTATTCTTTTTTATTTTTTGGTACAGGAGGAAATATTACTGTCACTATTCTATCATCATATGATTTTATCAATTTCAATATAATATATACATATACAGGAATATCTCTCTCTCTCTCTCTCTTGGGATTAAGCAAAGCAATCAAGAAGGGGCTCCTTGAAGATGAGAAATTTGAGCGACTCCAATGAAAAATAGATAAAAAGAGCCTTGTAAATGAGTGAAAAAACAGCTGAAATTTGAACCTACTACACATTGCCATCCACTCCCATAAATCTCGTCAAATTCCTTCAAAAAAAAAACAAATTAGTACATCAAGAAAAACGAAACGGCGTTGTCAAAACAAAATACTCCACTACAGTATATTACAAAATTAGAATCTAAACTCGAAAACGGTGGTGAAATTACCTTTCTCATGATGTGGGCAGCTATTGAGACAGAATCAAAGACATCATAATGATCAAGAGCTTGTGAAGCAGTAGCCATGGCATCTTTAATGGCATATCTGTGTTTTTCACCTCTCCTTTTCCTTCCAGCATTCTGTGTATGTGTTTGTGTTTCTTGAATAAAACCATACCTCAGAAAGGGTCCTCCCAATATATGTATTCTAAGTTGTAACTGCAAAATAAGATGTTGAAAAAGTGCATTCCAATTATAGAGCGAGTTTGAATTGTGTAGTCCGACCCAGGCCCAATACAATAATTCAGTATTCGACACGCAATCAAATCTTGCCCACTCATTTTAGTCTCAATTACCTACTTTCGCCTGGTTGTTATTATTTATTTATTTTGATAACCCAGCTATCTGTAGCTCATTACACTTTCATAATCATTTAAACAAAACTTCAACTCCGTAAAACTCTCTCTATCTATCGTTTCAACATTCTTAGTCTAAAACCTAATGGGCCTTGGCCCAATGGTATAATGGTGGCCTTCCGAAGGGAGCCATTTGGTGTTGTAAAAGTGATGTAATTGTCTCGACAGGAGCTTGAAATTTGGAAAGAACCATTTGATGTTGTAAGAGTGTAAATGTCTTGTAAGAGGGCTTCTTGGGGGGAGTATAAGGGATCCGCCACTGCATAAGACATCCCGCGATTTACCTCCACCAACATACTGAGGAGCCGGTGACTGCAGTGGTCAGGATTGATCCGACGGAGCGCAGGTAATAAAAAAAAAAAAAAACACATTCTTAGTCTAAAGTTGTAGCCGTATAGAATTGGTCTGTGGTCGAGGAAGACTTCACTGGTGACACGTAAACATCAATTTTTTATTTTATTTTGTAATTTTCTCCAAGATTTGACTCTTGATAACTATGGGGAATTTGATAGCCATCCCATCATGCCGTGAGCCATAAAAGTTGGAAAACAATAATTGAGTTCGTCAAATCAGTTGACAAAATGGTGCATTTAACCTAAAGTCGTGGCCAAACCCAAACGCAGCTGGTCAAATTTATTTTATATACCCAAATTATTTTTAGGTTTAATTCCATGAATCTCGCCCGACTCAAATTATTTTTTATAAAAGTTCATGCGAGATCGTAAATCTCACACACAAATAAATGCTCAGATCAAATCCCATAAAACCCCAAACCCTTCGCCATTTCAGCGACATCATTCTAGCTTCTCCGCTTCTTCTCTATTTTCATCGTCGTTCTCCGTTCCTTCTCCATCTTCATCGTCGTCCGTTATTACTCTTTTTCTGCGACACAGATCTGCCTTCCTCCTTTTTATCAATCTCAAACATCGTCTCCCTGCATTGTACTGTTTCTGCTCAGGTGAATGGAACAAATAACTATCGGTCTCCAAACCCAAATGGGACCCAACAAAAAGTTAAAGGAAAAAATAATGAACCCATGAAAAATGAACTTTAGAATCGATAAATAAATGAAAAGCGTTCTACGCCTCAATTATTCGAAGACAAACAGTCAAAAATTATTTAGAGAAGAAAATATAGGATTAACATTTGTTAACAATAAAACATTAATCAGTTGGTTCCTCTTCGACTACATTGGCAGCTGCAAAACTTTCTTCAACTCTTATAGCTACTGCTTCCTGCACTTATAAAAAAACAGATAAGAACCACATTTATATAACTATAAATGATGGATTATATTTGAGTACTCCCTCTGTCCCATAACAAGCGACGCAGTTACTGTTCCGCACGGGAATTAAGAAAAAAGTGAAAAGGTTGATGTGTTGTGAGTGTAGATAGTCAGCAGGAGAGAGAATGAGTGGAAAGAATAGTAAATTATAATGGTGTTGCGAGTATTATAATAATGTAGGAGAGAATGAGTGGAGGAAATAGTAAAGATTCTTTTTCATTTTAGGAAGTATGACTTATCAGGTGGGGCCCAAAAATGACAAAGTGTCGCTTATTATGGGACGGAGGAGTATATATATATATATATATATATATATATATATATATATATATATAGTCTATTCAAATGAGAACCTAATTTAAATGAGAATCATAAGAACCATTTACCACCATTAGATTAAGATAATTGAGTGGTTTAGATTATATTAGATTAAGAGGAGAACCGGTGGCAATTTTGTAATTATGTTGAACATCAAGGGCAAAACGGTTTAAATATAAAGAGTTCGTGAAAGAGGGGCTAGGTACTTTGACACTGTTCTCTTGGATACAATAGCTACTTTATCTATTTGTAACTCAGTGTACACTAGCTATTGTAACTTAGTGTACACTAGCTAGTTATCTTAGTGAACACTAGCTGTGTTGCTAGTGTAACCTAGTGTACACTAGTTAGTGTACACTAGCTATGTGTATCAGCATTGGCTAATGTAAACTAGCTAGTTTAACTTAGTGTACACTCGATAGTTATCTAGTGTATACTAGCCAAATGCCTTAGGCAGCAGGACAAAGTATTGGGCCAAGCCCTTGTGTACACTAGATGTTGTAACTTAGTATACACTAGCTAGTTATCTAGTGTACAATAGCTAGTTTTCTTAGTATACACTAGCTGTGTTGCTAGTGTGCACAATTCAAAAATACCTTGTGTGCATTGTCTACGTAAGTACACTAGCTAGTTTATCTAATGCACTCAATATACTTATTACAATATTGACTTGCATTCTTATTGATTGTTATCATGTTTATCATTTGTGAAGGTTGGTCCACATTTGTGCAAGGAGTTGGATTTTATGTCTAAGATAAGAGAATATGTTTGGAATGAAAATATAGATGCATCAGAATTTGAAGAGGGCTGGAAATCTGTTATGGAAGAAAATGGTTTAAACAATAATGAGTGGTTAAGAAGTATGTTTGAGAACAGGAGTTATTGGATTCACATATTTCGGGGATGATCCTTTGTTAGGTATACTGCGTACAACTTCATGGTCGAGAGTGCAAATGCATTTTTGGCAAGTATAGCATGGAGAAGGACACGTTGGACGCAGTTTTACGTCCGTTTTGAGACGACAAATGGAGAAGCAGCGTAACAACAACAAAAGATTAAATTATGAGTGTTTGACACAATTGCCAAAAGCAGAGACTCCTCTGTTGATTGAGAAAGATGCTGCAGAGATTTACACGCGCGATATATTTTATTTGATTCAAGATGAAATTAAGGAAAGTTGTTATAATGTGGGGATGAAGTCTATGACCTCCGTTGACGATTCTTATAAGATTTTGGTTTTGACAGATAGTAAATTGAAATGAAAAGAATTTGAGGTATGTGATTTTTTTTACCAAGTGTTGTTTCAAATAGCATTGCAGTTTGTTTATAGTACATGCAGACTTATTAGTTACTGAATCTTTATGCTGGTGAAGCACATTATAGGAACTAACCACATAGATTGTTCATGCAAGCTTTTTGAGAGAGTTGGGATTTTGTGCAGGCATGCTTTTTTTGCCTTAAAAATGGATAGTGTAAACAAGATTCCTAGAGATCATGTACTTAATCGCTGGATGAAGAATGCTAAGCGTCGAGCATCATTAGTGACAGTGGCTGGTGTATCAGAGGACTGTGCAAAAATGGGTGCATTTGGTGACAAGTTGAATGATATTTGGTTCAATTTCAACGCAATCATGGGATTAGCAGGTAAGGACATCAATGATATGGACCATGTTGAAAAGGTTTTGAAGGATTTGAAACATGAGTTACGTGATCGGAGAGGAACAAATGTTGTTCCCAAGAATAAGGCTGTTATTGAGAGTTTAATTGGTGCAGTGATTCCAGATGATATCACAGTCAAGACTTCCAATGAAGCTCATAACAAAGGGTGTGGGAGGAAGAGGATTATGAGTGCCCCGGAGAAGTCAATCATTGAAAAACAAAGGACTAAGAGATTATGCAGGTATTGTAACAAAATGTGTACTCATGACAAGCGTAATTGTCCAGAAAAGGATAAGAATTTTGATAATAATGTTGATAATAATGATGATGATGATAGCAAATAATTTGGTTATAATTTTTGTTATTGGATAATGATTTTTATGTTTTTTTTTTCATTTAATTATAGATATTATATTCATTATTGAATATTAACAGGTAGACCTTTTTTCTTATATTCAATAATGAATATAATATCTATAATTAAATGAAAAAAAAATTCTTATCCAATAGACTGTATGCATATACAGTAGATACTTAGCTTGTCACGACCCTAAACCTAGGCACATTTTGGTCACACGTGAAGCACATGAGGTTGGGTATGCCTTGCATATCATCCTTGGTTTGTTGGCATTTGGATTGCTTACATGTTCATTTTGGCATTTTTGATGAACTATGTGGTTTTAGATGTTATAACTTGATTGAATCATATAATGTCTAAATAAAGAAATTTGTGTAGTTAATTGGTAACACTTGAATTTTGATCTGAAGTGTTATAAAAGTTATTAAGGTGCTTAGGTGTAACATTGAACTTTAAGGTGGTGTTTTGTGGATTTTCAATCTTTGAGGAGCTTGATTGTAATTGTTTTATATATATCTTTGTAAAGCTTCTTCAAGAAGCATAATACGTTCTCTCAGCTTCTCCCTTCTTCTTTCGCCTAGAACAATCCATAAACCCTAGTTAATCTCCTAAAAATCCCGTAAATTCATCCTTGGTGTTGTTGTTGATTCCATCTTTGAAGTATTGCGAAAGCGAAGGTGGATAGAGCTAATTTATCCGATTATATCTTTCTTTTGGCTTAGTAAGTTGTTATGTTTTATTTCTATACATGTTCATGCTTGGATTAAAGATGATATTCGAGTATGTGATGTATCCCTAGTGATGTTTGACAAGTTTATGGCTTGTAATTGTTGAAACCATGAGTTGAGTATGAGTAGGTTGAGAGGGGATAAAGTATGGGTGGAAATCTGATCAAAGATGGTTTGAATTAATGGTAAGGTTGTTGCTTTATATGTTAGGGGTTATAAAGGTAGTATACGGTGGTTTAAAACATGGGTTTAAACTGTTTTGGAATGACCTTGTTTCAGGCCGGGCCGAAGAACCCGAAGTTGTTGTTGTTGTTCCCGCCGAAGAACCAACTTCATTGCTTTGGTGTCAAGTACGAATCGTGCTCTTGTAAGCACGAGTCGTGACTGAAGGTTGCAGCCATGCGACATGCCATGATCGGTGTGGTCACTAGTCGTGAAAAGTTGATCAGTCGTGCAGGGGAAGGGCACGACTCGTGCCTACCTTCACGACTCGTACCCGGGACATGTTTCTGGGGCTTGCTTTGGGGGCTTGTGGACCTAGGCAAATGAGTATGGAATTAATGCCTCTTTAACTATATATCTAGTACAACTTTAGTACTATATGATGGAGTTTGAATTGGGCCAAAAAGATATTGGTAAGAGCTTTAAATAAGGTCGTGAAAATGCTTGAGAGGCATTTTATGACACTTGAACCAAATGTTATGAAACTTGGTATTTGAACTTGGAACCAAAAGGGAAGTAGTTTAATGTTGTATTGTGAATGTGTAGGGATACTTATACGTTATTGTACCCCTACATGGTGACATGTGTAGTGGTTACTAGTTTATATAGTGCCTTAAATAGAAGTTGCACTACTACGTTCGTTAGGCGTGAGTTTGAACACCACATCGGTTTCCATAAGTATGTAATGAATATGTAAGACTTATGTGATATACTTTCAGGCCATAAGTGCTTACCTGGTTCTAGTTGTTGTGCACATAGTGTTTAATACTGATACGATCCTATAAAATATATTGGGCCCTAATAATAAGAAACCAGGCCCAATAGCTAATTAAGGGCCAGGCCCACTGGGCTTGGGTCGCCCAAGGAAATTTTCCCCCGGGAGCGACATAAAAGGAATAGGCTCCTTGGAGCTATTAAAAGGCCCCTACGAGAAGGGACGTGGGTACAGATTTTTGGGGCAATAGGGCCACGCGAAAGGCACGGCCGAGCCCACGCGCGCGATGAATGAGGGGCTAAGGGAGTACGGCTCGCAGCTACCTAGGTTAGGCGACATGACGCTTGATGTCGCCTTGGATCAGGTTGTCGCCAGCGCGACATGGAACTCATGGCGTTACCAGGATGTTACGTTGATTGTCGCCTACCCCCTCCCTTAACCCTAAATATTTGTGATGGATGATTGATGTGACAAGGTGAATAGTGAAATCCCACTAAGTTGAAGTTGGTTGAGAAACCTCCCTTGGATGATTGACACGTGTCCCCCATGTGCAAGGCACACGGGGGCTTAGGAGTATATAAAGAGTGAATAGTGTTCATCGCATGGTAAGTATCTCTCTCTACATTCTCTCTCAAAACCTCCATTGCTATATACCTTCTTCCTTGTCCATCTAACCTCATTCTCACGCCGGAGGGGGTACGCCGGAGACACCCCCAGCCTAGTTTACGTGTGTTTCTTGTGTGTAGGCGAGCCATCAAGGAGGAAGCTGTCGAAGTATCCATTACCATTTTCAAATTCCCCGCGCAACCAAGTTTTCCCATGGTAGCATCACTGGTTCCGTTGTCGGGACCTGAAATCTTCCTTCTTATATGATGGTTCAAAGGTTTGTTGATGGTTCAAGAGCACCGGCATTTTTCAGTTGTCGAGGTTAACATTTTAGTGGCTCAATACATTGGTGTTGGTACAAAAAGTGTGGTTCGTGGATTGTTGTTTTGAAAGAGGTTGTGGGGTAGTGGTTTATGATCATTGTTAAGCCCGTAAAGTGCCCGTAATGGTTCAAGAGAAGAACGCCTGCACGAAGGATACCCGCAACTGAGTCGAGACGCCTAATCGCAAGGATACCCGCGGGGCGAGATCAGGAACTGCCCGGGAAGGCGAGGTCCATACTACAGAGACCGATTCGGCAATCAGGAGCACCAGGAGGCGAGAAGATAGAGAAAGAGAAGCGAGAAACAAAGAAAAGGCAGAGAGATCAGATCCCGTTCCATCTAAAACCCAGAGTGCTAGTAAGCCGAAGTTAAGGAAGGAGAACGCCTATATGATGAAGGTTCTCGCGAACAATGAGAGGTTAAAAAAGATGGGCCAAGCACCTACGGTGATCCCGCCCGAGTTTTCGATCGAAGTGGAAGGACAGGATGTAGGAGGACTGAGTGCGCCGAGTGCGTCTCGGCGAAATGAAGGGCGGGCGAGGGACATGCCGCCGTCCGAGAATGAGGAAAGAGGTCGCAGGCGTCGAAATGATGAAAGGGCGAGATCTGAAAGGGTCAAAAGGAGGCGCGCGGATCGCCTTGAAGAAGGAAGGATTTATCATAAGTCAGGAAATTCACGAGATGACTCTTATTATTTTGGATATGAAAGTGATGAGGGATCCACAAATGGACAGATGCAGACTATGCGCCCAAGTCGCTCGAGATATTCCGATGACGAAACGTGATGTGAGAGAAAGATCGCATCGATCGAGGTATTCTGACAGGGCTCACCGGGATGAGTTGTCGCTGCGCGATAGAGACCGTAGGCGGCGAGAAAGGAGTGATAAGGAAAGGGCGGAGAAAGCCGCAGAAGCTGAAAAGATTGCGGAGGCTGTCAGAGTAGCCGAAGCTTTAAAAGCCGTGGAGTTGGCCAAAGCCGTAATTGGAAAAGGCGAAGAAAAGTGAAGATGATAAGTGGAGGTCCGAAATGGCAGAGATGGCAAAGACGATTAAAGATTTAGAAGCGGGAACCAAGCCCCAGGAAATGAAAGGTTCCTATCTGGCCCCATTTGCGAAGAACATCCAAATTGCCGCCCCTGACCCCCGCGCATGCCGAATCTACCAAATTATTCAGGGAACACTAGAGCTAACACTCATGTTGGAGGGTTTGAGGTAACGTTGTCGCTACTGACCGATAATGAAGCCGTGATCTGCAAGGCGTTTGCGAGCACTCTCGCCGATCATGCACTGGAGTGGTTCTTGGCGCAGCCTGGCGGAATCGTGTCGGGTACTGTGACCTCAAAAATAAGTTTTTAGCGAGATTCTGGGTCAGAGCGCAGCCCGCTCATAAAACCGAGCTATGCGCTTTGAAGCGTAATGAAGGAGAGAGTATCTCGGCTTTTACCGATAGGTTTATGGGAGTGGTGAATCGAATTGCCGATGTCACCAAAGCGAGATCATTATGTTGTTCAACTCGGGTTGTTGCCGCTCGGGTTTTTCAAGGCGGAATTTCGTATGCGGCTACCCAAGACTACCGGCGAGCTATATGAAAGGGTTAGGGCCTATTGCAAAGGGTACAAAGGAGGAGGTAGTCAAGGTTTCCTCCAAAGAAGAGTTCCAAAGCAGAAAAGTGTTAAAGAAAGAATAGAGGTTGTGAAAGAGGAAAACAAGGGCGAGTTAGGAGGGTGCAATGAAATCGTTCGGGAAGGTGAGCGGCCGCGGTAGGGGCCAGAGTCGTGGAAAGATGATCAAGTTCGCAAGTTGAATACTACGTTAAGCGAGATCTTTCGGAAAGAGGAATTCCCAGAGCCTTATCCCATCAGAGAAGGATCTTATGCCGCCAGGGATCCGAATAAGTATTGCGATTTTCATAAGGATAAGGGGCATAGTACGGAGGATTGTTATAATTTGAGGAGGATGGTACAAGGGAGGATTGATAATGGCGACTTCAAGCAGTATCTTGAGGGAGATAAGAGGCGAGATGAAGGCGGGAAGAGCCAGGAGAAAGTGCGGGATAGAAATATCGTTGATGTGATTCAGATCCATCGCCTAGTATCGCTCAGCTTGATAATCAAATTATGATGTTGTCGCACAGTTTCGATATTCCCCCGTTTGTCGCCAGCGAGGATAGGGTGATTAGTTTCTCGAGAGGCGAGCTAGCTGCTACGAAGGGTCATGGGAACCAACCGGTGGTCATCACCATTTGTCCGGGAAATAATGTGGTACAGCGCGTAATGGTCGATTCAGGAGCAAGTAGGAATGTTTTGTATTATGAGGCTTTCAAAAGGATGAATTACACTGATGCCAACTTGTTACCGTATAAGGGATATCTCGAAGGATTTACAAATCATTCGGTTAAGGTTAAAGGAACAATTATGTTGGAAGTGGAGGTCGGAGAAGGTGATCTGGTAAGAAGCGAAAGGTGTGGAATTTATGGTGATTGATTTGGTTTCCGCATATAATGCCATAGTTGGAATCCCATTTTTGCTGAGTTTTGAGATGGTGTTGTCGATCCCGCACCAAAGGGTAAAGTTTCCAACTGCTAAAGGTATAGGATGTTTGAAGAGTGAAGCGATCACTGTGGCGAGAAAGAAAAAGGAAATGATGAAGGCTAAGGGGGCTTCTACTAGCTCGATGACGACAAAGTCTCATTCTAGCCAGTTGAGAATTAACGTGATAGAATTCGTGGAAACTGAAGATGATTGGGTGGTAACTGAAAGTATGAAGGATGGCACGGCTTTGATTGTCGCAGGAACAAATGAGGAGGCCAAGTGGAATGAAATGATGGTTATGTGGCAACCTAGCTATGCAAGCGCGGAGTACCATGTCGCAGGGGAGATGGATCTCAGAAGTGATGTCGCGAAAATGAGCCCGGACATGAATTACCCTGGTGCGGTTCAATTTGTTCAGATGAAGGAGCCCAGGATTGAGGAAATAATGGTGGAAGACTCTGTTGCTGAGTCTGATGAGGATTGTGAAACGGTGGAAGTCGAGGATGAACATGGGCAACCTACCGGCAACTCGTTTGATAATCCTGTGAAGGTGATTCCCGCCAATGCCCCAGTCAGTAGAAAGCGGAAAAGAATAGAAGTTGAAACTTTAGAGACGCGAGATGAGCCCGAGATTCAGGCCGGCGAAGAGCTTGAAGAGGTAGAGATTAATCGGTATTTCCCGGAGCAGCGAGTTAAAATCGGGAAGCAACTATTCAGGGATGAGCGAGAAAGATTGGTGGAATTCCTTAAAGATAATTTGGATGTGTTCGCTTGGCGACCGGAGGATATGAGGGGGATTGACGAGAACGTTGCTCTGCACTGCTTGAATGCCGATCCCAATGTTGAGCCATTTAAGCAAAGGGTTAGGCACTTGTCGCCTGAGAAGGAGAGCGCAGTTATTGAAGAGGTTGATAAATTGTCAAGGCGGGAATCATAGAAGAGATTCAGTATCCTGTTTGGTTGGCATGTCCTGTTATGGTCCTAAAGTCGAACAAGAAATGGCGGATGTGCATTGATTTTACCGACCTAAACACCGCCTGCCCAAAGGACTGCTACCCACTGCCTAAGATTGACAAGCTGGTTGATTCGATTGCTGGGCACAGGGTTTTCAGCTTTATTGATGCTTACTCGGGGTACCATCAAATCAAAATGTGCGAGAATGACAAGGCGAAGACAAATTTCGAACCCCTAAAGGAAATTTTTGCTATAAGATGATGCCTTTTGGCTTGAAGAATGCCGGGGCGACTTATCAACGAATGGTAAATGAAGTCTTCAAGTCGCAGATTGGGCGAAACTTGGAGGCTTATATTGATGATATGGTGATAAAGACAAAGGAGTATGATCATGTGTTAGATCTCGCTGAGACGTTTGAGAATCTAAGGAGGAACTCAATGAAATTGAACCCGAGTAAATGCACGTTTGGTGTCACGGCGGGAAAGTTTTTGGGTTTCCTGGTGAACAGGCGCGGGATAGAAGCTAATCCCAAAAAGATTCAAGCTTTATTGGATATGTCACCGCCTAAGTCAATTCGAGAAATCCAGAGGTTAAATGGAAGGATTATCGCTTTGGGGAGATTCATTTCCAAGTTGGCAGAAAAGTGTTTGCCGTTTTTTAAGGTCCTGAAGGGGGTAAAGAGTTTTGTTTGGAATGAAGAGTGTGATGTCGCTTTTGATCAAATGAAGACCTATCTGGGCAAGCCGCCCATCTTGTGTAGCCCTGTCGAAGGGGAGGAGTTGTTTGTATACTTAGCTGCTTCAGATTTGGCCGTAGCCGCCGTCTTGGTGCACGAGGATAAGGGGGGTCAAAGGCCGATTTACTATGTATCAAAGGCATTGAGAGAGGTAGAGTCAAGGTACTTTAATGCCGAAAAGCTGGCCTATGCTTTGGAGGTGGCCGCGAGGAAATTGAGAGCTTATTTTGTCGCACACACCATTGTTGTATTAAGTGACGCTCCTCTCAGGAAGATCTTGCAGCGGCCGGATGCCGCGGGAAGATTGTTGAAATGGTCTATTGAGTTAACCGAGTTTGATATCGTATACGAATCTCGCCGCGCAATCAAGGCGCAGCTTTGCGATTTCATCGTGGAGACATCCTTCATTAGGTCGCGAGATGAGATCACGGGAGTAAGGAGAAAGAGAAAGGGGAGAGTCGGGGTGAACCTAGTTCGATGGTAGAAAGGGTGAGACCGCCTGATTTTTGGGTTTTGTATGTGGACGGCTCGTCTTCAAAAGAGAGGGGCGGCGCGGAATCACCCTAACCTCGCCCGACGAAGAGGTCAAATATGAGAAAGCGTTAAGGTTTAAATTCAGGTGTCTCAAATAATCAAGCCGAGTACGAAGCGTTGATCGCCGGAGTAGAATTGGCGCGAGATATGGGATTAACTAAGATTGTGATTCATTCGATTCCCAGCTTGATCGTTAATCAAGTGAAGGGTGATTTTGGAGTCTCGAGCGCCTGTCTTGATGAAATATTGTGACTTAGCGAGAAGTTTGTTAAAAAGTTTTGAATTCGGGAGTTGGTTCTGATTGATAGAGCCGATAACTCGCGAGCCGATGAGCCGAGTAGGTCGGCGGAGCCGAAGTACAAAGCACCGCCGATGAGCCAATGATTGAATATGTTGAGATGCCGGTGATCACTGCACCGTCCGTCGCGAGATTGTCGATGGCGAGGAGGATTGGGTTGTGGAAATGAAGGAATTTTTGGATACGGGGGAGTTGCCGCCAGATGAGAGTAAGGCGAAGTTGATAAAGGCGACGTCACCAAGGTTCACTGTGCAAGATGGAGTGTTATACAGGAGGTCCTTCTCGAAGCCGCTGATGAGGTGTGTTGGGCCGAGCATGGTGCAAAAAGTACTATTTGAAATTCATGAGGGTATTTGTGGAGGCCATCCTGGTGCGAGAACGCTAGCTGACAAGATATTATTTCATGGATACTATTGGCCCAGCTTAAGGAAAGATGCAGAGATATATGTTAAGAAGTGCGAGAAGTGCCAGCGATTTGGCAACATTCCGCGACAACCAGCCACCGAGCAGACACCTATTGTGCCGACTTGGCCGTTCGACATGTGGGGAATAGATTTGATAGGGCCTTTCCCGAAGGCCAAGGGTGGTTGCCAGCATGTGGTTGTCGCCGTAGATTATTTCACGAAATGGACGGAGGCAAAGGCTTTAGCGACAATTAGTGAGGATCAGGTTATCAAGTTTGTGCAAGAAAACATTTGGTGTAGATATGGGGTCCCTCGAGCAATCATTTCGGATCATGGTACTACCGCTTGGAAAGAAATTCTCAGAATGTGCAAGAATTAATGTTAAACATTGGATGTCGGCGGTTTACCGACCACAGTGCAACGGTCCGAAGCGGCTAACAAGCGCATCATCATTGTAACTTTGCGCAAAACCTCAAGGAAGGGGAGGAGCATGGCTTCGAGGAGTTACCTATAGCTTTATGGTATGTGCGAACCACTGTCAAAGGTTCAACTGGTGAAACTGCCTTTGCCCTTACATATGGATCGAAGGCTATGGCGCCTGCCGAGATGGCTCTGCCGACATATCGGGTTACTTATTATGATGAGGCGAGAAACGGACAAAGGCGGTGCAATGATTTAGATTTGATTGATGAAAAGAGGATGTATGCGAGAATGAAAATGATCAATTACAAGCAAAGGATGAAGGCTAAGCATGATAGGCGAGTTAATAAAAGGTCTTTTGATGCCTGAGATCGGGTCTTGAGAAGTGCAGAGGTAACTCGGAGCCAAGCCAGTTACACCAAGTTGAGCGAGAAGTGGGAAGGTCCATTTCAAGTGTCAAGCGTGGTGCGAGAAGGAACGTACAAGTTGCGAAAACCGGATGGCGAGGAGCTGAAAAACGCTTGGAGTGTCGACCATCTCAAGCGATTCTATCGGTGAAACAGCGACCTTTTTATTCTCTTTTTTGATTGTTTGCCGTAGATCGTAAAAGTTGTATAACTTTTCCTTGTTGTTATTTTGATTGTCGATAGGGAGGGGAAGTTATGTAAAATTTGTAGATCTGATGGCATGTAAATTTGTGTATAGCATGAAAGCAATGGTGGGAGGTACTTTCAACATGATTGTCGCGAAATTGGTTACTTGTGAAACACTAATGAATTTCCCCTTTGATTGATGATTTCATGAACCAGAACAAGAAGGTTGCTGCCATGAAAGCCTGAAGAAAGCGATAAAGATTGTTGCCGCCAAAGCTTAAAGATGGATTGACAAAGCTTAAAGAAGGATTGACAAAGCTTAAAGATGGATTGATAAAGCTTGAAGATGGAGTGCGACCTGGAAGAGTGAAATGCCAGGCGCGGCGACCTAGAAGAGCGAAATGCTAGGCGCCTAGAAAAGTCCCAAAATTTTTATGGGCGAGATAAAAGGGGCGGTGACCTAGAAGAGCGAAATGCTAGGCACCAAACCTTGCGACCTGGAAGAGTAAAATGCCAGGCGCGGCGACCTAGAAGAGCGAAATGCTAGGCGCCTAGAAAAGTCCCAAAATTTTTATGGGCGAGATAAAAGGGGCGGTGACCTAGAAGAGCGAAATGCTAGGTACCAAACCTTGCGACCTGGAAGAGTGAAATGCCAGGCGCGGCGACCTAGAAGAGCGAAATGCTAGGCGCCTAGAAAAGTCCCAAAATTTTTATGGGCGAGATAAAAGGGGCGGTGACCTAGAAGAGCGAAATGCTAGGCACCAAACCTTGCGACCTGGAAGAGTGAAATGCCGTGCGCGGCGACCTAGAAGAGCGAAATGCTAGGCGCCTAGAAAAGTCCCAAAATTTTTATGGGCGAGATAAAAGGGGCGGTGACCTAGAAGAGCGAAATGCTAGGCACCAAACCTTGCGACCTGGAAGAGTGAAATGCCAGGCGCGGCGACCTAGAAGAGCGAAATGCTAGGCGCCTAGAAAAGTCCCAAAATTTTTATGGGCGAGATAAAAGGGGCGGTGACCTAGAAGAGCGAAATGCTAGGCACCAAACCTTGCGACCTGGAAGAGTGAAATGCCAGGCGCGGCGACCTAGAAGAGCGAAATGCTAGGCGCCAGAAAAGTCCCAAAATTTTTATGGGCGAGATAAAAGGGGCGGTGACCTAGAAGAGCGAAATGCTAGGCACCAAACCTTGCGACCTGGAAGAGTGAAATGCCAGGCGCGGCGACCTAGAAGAGCGAAATGCTAGGCGCCTAGAAAAGTTCCAAAATTTTTATGGGCGAAATAAAAGGGGCGGTGACCTAGAAGAGCGAAATGCTAGGCACCAAACCTTGTGACCTGGAAGAGTGAAATGCCAGGTCAAGCCTAACTTTACCAAAAAGGGGGAAATTGTTAGGACCTAACTTTGATCAAAATCTTAGTTAGTTGGTTTTGATAAAGGAATATATATATAGAACAGGGTTTATATCAAAAGAGGAAATCTGTTATATTCATCTCTCAGTTTATCTGACAGCTATGAATCTGACAGTTAGGATTCTCTCTTATACACTGGTTACATTCAATCAATAACCTGAATCATTTTCACAAGGTATGTTATGCAAATGATCCTAACAATAAAGTAAGGCTGCCTAAAGACAAGCCTCACTCTTTTGGAGGGAGTAGTATGTATATAGATAAAAGAAAGAGAAGGGAGTCTTCGATGAACTATCGAAGCAAAAATGGCGACATAGTGAAGTATCGAAGGGAGAAGGTTAAGCAAATTACAGTAAGCAGAGTAATGACAAGTATAGAGTTGAAGTCGCATGGCGACATAGTGAAGTATCAAAGAAGAATTTATGAAAGCAAAGGTCAAGGCAAGATGCCAATCGCGGCATCTAAACTATTGTAGAGCAATGACAGTGAATCAAGGAGATAAAGTCGCATTGCGACATTCGAATAATCAAAATGGGCATTGAGGAGAATACACAATAATCAAAGGTATAACAAAGTCGATAATAGCGACATTGAAGTTATTACGAAGTAAAAGGTTAAGAGAGCCACATACAGGTACGCAAAAATAAAGTATCAAGTCGCAAACCGCGACACCAAATTAAAAGAGGGCTTAAATGTTTATGCCGCAAACAGCGACCTTACAACCATATAAAAATATTCAAGTCGCAAACCGCGACAACAAACCACAAAAGATCAGTTTCAAATGTCTAAGTCGCAAACCGCGACACCAATCCAAAAGTAAGATGTAAATGTCTAAGTCGCAAACCGCGACATCCCCAAAAAGTATACCATTGTTTAAAAAGCAAGAAAGTAAATTGTCTAAGTGCAAACCACAAAATATTGTTTGTAAAAGAAGAACCACAGTTAAATCAGGAAGCAGAGGGTTGGTTTTCGCCAGCAGAGATTCGGGCAGCACGGCGGGCTTCGCGAGCAGCGTTTTTAGCGGCTAGGAGAGCTTGACCTTTTTCGCCAATTAAGTCCACCCACATTGACAGAGCATCTTTTACGATGATAGCAGGAGGTTCCCAGACCGGCTTGCCTAGAAGCTCGTCTTCCGCAGCCAAAGCCTTAAGCTCTCCGTCTTCGTAAGGAACAATGGGGTGACCGCGGCGACAAAAGTCGCTATAGATCTGCTCTGAGCCCCATTTCGCGATAAGCTCAGGAGTGATAGCCGGGATGTCCTCAGAGCTTGCCGCCGCCGCCCGCATGACATGAAGTAAAGCTTTGTCGTACATGTCCATCGCGTCAGTCTCTGCTCTCTCTTTGTTGGCGGCAATCTCCGCGATCAGGTCATCATTCTTGGTTGCCATGGCCAAGTTGTCGGCTTCTAGGGCCCGAACCTTCTCCTCTAGCGCCAACTTCTCTGCGAAAACCTCCTTAGCTTTATTATCAGCCTGCAAGGCCTTGTTTTCGCTTGCCTTCAGTACCTCAGCCGTCTTCAGTTGCTCGCCTTGCAATAGTGCCAGCTCCTTTTCCATCTCGCTACATCTACCCTTATACTTTTCTTTCTCAGCCGTCGCGCGCTTGCGAGCCTTATCAGCTTTCTCGGCCTCACGCATCGCCAGTTTGTATTTGTCCCTGAACCCGCGCAAAGTACTCGCTATCTGTGAAGGTTTGGGAAAAAGTTTAATAGTTTGAAGGATGTTGATGAATTAAAAGTAAACTACTAAGTGTAAAGTGTTAAGCGGCAAGCACTTACGCTACAAATCTGAAGCCCGGCAAAGTTCAAAGATAAGTCGATGTCTTGTTCAACCACTTCTCTTATGGCCGCCCTGTCGCAGATCCGCTCAAGCATGCCGGCACCGACGAGGCCGTGAGATCACGGGAATGAAGGTTAAAACCTTCCAGTAGGGGAACTGAGGCAATTTCCACACCTAGATTGTACAAGTCCTCTCTCTCCGTAGGCATCTCGAATCCTTCTCTAAGTCAGCTCACCAGCTCGGCCTCCCCTTCAGTTGATTCTTCCACTGGCTCAGTTTCCTCCTCGGTGCGCCCCCTTTTGTGAGAGCGAGA
This sequence comes from Adenophora triphylla var. japonica, assembly GCA_022495995.1. Taxonomy (NCBI): domain Eukaryota; kingdom Viridiplantae; phylum Streptophyta; class Magnoliopsida; order Asterales; family Campanulaceae; genus Adenophora; species Adenophora triphylla. The sequence goes on along the minus strand of JAFEMH010008138.1, from coordinate 39,677 downwards.
ACCGAGAGGGTCGGGGGATTTGACCAGGTGGGATAGGCTCTATCACAAAGCAACCTCGGCATCTTACACTTTGTTTCTATTTCCATTCTTTCTTCCCATTCGTCGAAACGGCGGATGACCTTAGAGGAGTTTTTGCTCGGCTAGACTTTCGCGTTTGCCCCGCTGCCCTCTCGGCGGCAGCCGCGGCCTTCTCGCGAGCAATAGCCTCGGCATCATCCCCGTCGCGAGAAATGGGGAGCTCTAACTCTGTGGCCTTGGATAATTCGGCTTGGCGGGCATTGGTAAGTCGCTTACGACGACCATCGGATCTGGCGGCGGCATTAGCACGTCTGTCGGAGATGTCCATGAGTCGAAATCCTGAGCCGGAAAAAGATGTTAAATAAAGAGAAATAGAAAAACAAAGTAAAAAGTAATGAGAAATGAAATACGTACTTAAAACCTCATACATAGCGTTGCAACAATGACCTTTCTTTTGGCAAGGCCCGCACTCGGCGGCAAGAACATCCCCAGAATGAAGGTCCCAACCAGGGTATGGGTCAAGTGGTTTTATGATCAGGCGAGATTCGTCGTCAGGGTAGCGGTAATCAGGAAGACCAACTTTCCTAAGCAAGGAAGGGCGAGATAATATATCCCGCCATGAAAATAGCGCTAGCCCTGTATCGGAGGCATCCTCTAGAACCTTAAAAATTTTTGCTCTCAGCCTGGTGTCGCCAGAAACTAAAGCATTCCGGGTTATGATCTTGGTGTATATGTCGCCAAGGTCGCAAGGATGAGTCCAGCCTATACGGGATATAATCAGTAGTGGGTTGGATTGCCAATTGTGGACCTTTCTAGGTAAGGGGGTAAGAAGTCTAGGACTCTTGTACTTGACAGAAAGTCGGTTTTCAACTACACCATGCCTCTGAGATACAGAAGTATAGCCATCAAACAAATTAACAAACAAAGGAATCGTGGGTTCTTGCTTTAAGGCCCTACAAATCACTAGGTAACTCGTAAGGACCCTGATAGCATTGGGATGAAGATCTACAATGGCGGCTTGGCGTGGATTAAAACGGCGACAAGGAAGGGGTCTATTGGGATCCTAAGGCCGGCGTCTAATTGAGATGGAAACACAATGACCCCATCATCCCTATTTCGCATAGCGGCTAGAGACAAGTCCCCAACATATGGTTCTACATGATAAACGTCCGGGTTAATCCCATACTTAACGTAGTGATGAGTTTGCAAATGGGTATAAGAAGAGCTGCTGGAGCCTGCGACCTCGTGTGGTTGGAAGAACCCCGCGAGAAAGGTTGTCGCTCTAGGGTCTCGGCCGCTAAGGTATCCGAAACATCATGGTCAGAAGTTGAGTTTGAAGAAGACATGACATGTGAATAGAAGGGAGGACCAAGTAAATTGGGGGCTACGATAGTGCTAGAAAAATCAGTTCAAGGAAAGATAGATGTCACAGGCAGGAGGGGGGTATAATTTTGAAAAGAAAGTGTGCATGGGATCAGGTATTAAGGGGGAGAGGAAAGGGCGACATCTAAACTCATGTCGCCTAAGCACGGAGTGAGGATCCGTAAGTGAGATTCAAGCCCCTGCCCTCATCTCTCTTTTCTGAAAACCCTCTCCCCATCTATTGCGCTCTAACCAGGTTTAACAGGTTTTGGAAAAAAGACTTGACCATTTAGGAGAAACTTAAAATTACAATGCGAGAATTCAAGCGAGAATTCAAGCAAGAACTCAAGCGAGAATTCATGCGGGAATTCAAAGTTAAAAAAATTACCTGGGAAGTTGCAGATTGGAAGAAAAGTCTGAAGAAGTAGTTGAAAAGGAAGCTTGAAAGCTCTGTACGCCACCCGTCCTCCTCTGAAACTCCTTAGAACGCTCCAGAATATGCAGATAAGTTGGAAATGTGGGGCGCCTACGATCTAGGGGGAGTGCAGGGTGTAAGATGATGGTGAGGGGTTTTTAAACTCCGAAAATGTAGGAATGGAAAGGTTTGGGGGGATTTACGAGAGGTAATTAATGGGGGGTATGATTTTTGAAATTCCCCCCATTATTATGAACATTTAAAAAGAGACGGCTCGTTTCCCAATGCAAGTGTACGGCCGCCCAACCGTCTGGCTCACCCCCATTACGACACGTGTCACATACATGACGGACGAGACCTGTTCCTCGCCAATACGAAGAATAAACTGCGAGAATCATGCGACATCAAATAAAGTTCTCGCCTGGACCATAAATAGTCCGAGGCTTGAACTTGGGGGCTTCTGATACGATCCTATAAAATATATTGGACCCTAATAATAAGAAATCAGGCCCAATAGCTAATTGAGGGCCAGGCCCACTGGGCTTGGGCCGCCCAAGGAAATTTTCCCCTGGGAGCGACATAAAAGGAATAGGCTCCTTGGAGCTATTAAAAAGGCCCCGGCGAGAAGGGACGTGGGGGTACAGATTTTTGGGGCAATAGGGCCATGCGAAAGGCATGGCCGAGCCCATGCGCGCCTGATGAATGAGGGGCTAAGGGGAGTACGCTGCTCGCAGGCTACCTAGGTTAGGGCGACATGACAGTTGATGTCGCCTTGGATCAGGTTGTCGCCAGCGCGACATGGAACTCATGGCGTTACCAGGATGTTACGTTGATTGTCGCCTACCCCCTCCCTTAACCCTAAATATTTGTGATGGATGATTGATGTGACAAGGTGAATAGTGAAATCCCACTAAGTTGAAGTTGGTTGGGAAACCTCCCTTGGATGATTGACACGTGTCCCCCCATGTGCAAGGCACATGGGGGGCTTAGGAGTATAAAAGAGTGAATAGTGTTCATTGCATGGTAAGTATCTCTCTCTACATTCTCTCTCAAAACCTCCATTGTTATACCTTCTTCCTTGTCCATCTAACCTCATTCTCACGCCGGAGGGGGTACGCCGGAGACACCCCCGGCCTAGTTTACGTGTGTTTCTTGTGTGTAGGCGAGCCATCAAGGAGGAAGCTGCCGAAGTATCCATTACCATTTCAGTCCCTGTGCAACCAAGTTTTCCCATGGTAGCATCACACTCTAACCAAGCATGGACGCCCACCGCCATCACCACCAACTCAACGACAGCCATCACTACCAACATCGACAAAATAAAAAATAAAAAAATATTAAAAATTTAATGTCCCCACATAGGAGCTTAGACTAGCTCCAATGTAGCCTATCTACCCGTTCAAATATATATACTACTCCCTCCGTCACTACCTAAATGAATATTCAAAATTTATTTTAAGAGATATTTAGAAAATGCGTGATTATGAGTACTTTTTGTACAGTTTAATGCAAACATGTATAAATATTTTTGTTATCCACTTTCTAAACATTTAGTTTTGTTATAATAAAAATGAAAAGCGAAAATAATTTGACAAAAAAAAAAAAAACTATAGAGAAACTTTGAAGCTCCAATTGCCAAAACTGCAACAACTACAAAATTCCAATCAAATGGCCTTGCGGCCATGGATGAGCAGAGCAAGAGGTGATAAGACTTCTGGCAAACCCTATGTTCTCAGGGGTTATTATGTAAGGTTGCATAAAGATAAACCTGAATTTACCTAAAATCTCTTTCTTTTGTCATCTTCAACAGTGTATACCACCTCAAGAAAGAAACCAAACTGTAAATGCTACAAGTAAGAATGGTTTTGAGAAAAAATAATGTAAAAAATACTGTAATAAATTAAATTGTTATCATTTTCAGTTAGAGACCGAAAGATACAATTGTATGCATGCATTTCATACAGCAAAAATTAGTCCCGATATACATTACATCAAAGGATGATCCTCCTGGGGTCCGCTATCCCCTTTGTCGCGTGGGCTCCAGCATTAGCTGTTACATTCCTGTAATGGAATTCAGGAACTATGAAGTTAGCCCATAGGTTTACCCGTTTGCTTTCCCAAAACCAACAAGCCCAAATATCAAAAATATAAGGCTATGAAGTATACATAGAATACCAAGACCAGATAAACCCAGAAAGCACTATTAAATTACAAGTAAGGGTTTAAAGTTTGGGGGTCATTGGTCAAAGGGGTCTGATGTTCAAAACTCGTAAATAAGGGTCTAAAGATGACGAATGTTAGCAATTAAGGGTTTTTTTTTTACGAAACCGTTAGAAATTTATGCTAAATAAGGGTCTGGAGTTGCCAATTCATAGCAAATAAGGGTCTGAAGTTACTAATTCTTAGCAGGGTAAATTACAAATAAGGGCCTAAAGTTTGCACCCTGTTCGCAGGAAGGGGTCTGATGTTCTAAATTTGGCGATTTAGGGTCTAAAGTAACCAAATGTTGGCAATTAAGGGCTTTTTTGACGGAATCGTTAGTTTTTGGGTTAAATCACCACGTGCCTGTCACGTGCATACTTCAGGTCCTTATTTGCAATTTGCCCATTTACATAATAATAAAAAATAAATAAAAATAAAATAATAATAATAAAATAATAATAATAATAATAAAATAATAATAATAATAATAATAAATTAATAATAATAATAATAATAATTTATAATAATAATAATAACAAAATAATAATAATAATAATAATAATAATAATAATAATAATAATAACAAAATAATAATAATAATAATAAAATAATAATAATAATAATAATAAATTAATAATAATAATAATAATAATAATAATAATAACAAAATAATAATAATAATAATAATAATAACAAAATAATAATAATAATAATAAAATAATAATAATAATAAAAATAATAATAATAATAATAAAATAATAATAACAAAATAATAATAATAATAATAAAATAATAATAATAATAATAATAATAATAATAATAATAATAAAATAATAATAATAATAATAACAATAATAATAATAATAACACACACACTCCCTCACACAACTCCGGCGACCCGTTCATCTCCGGCGACCTTCCCCCCCAACTCCGGCGACCCCCTCCGGCCAAGATAATCAAGAAATTGCATATCTCTCTAGATCTAGTTTCGATAAAGCCAAATTCATACACAAAAATGGAGCTTAATTTGAACCCACTATTTTCTCCCTTTCTCTTTCTCAAAATCCTCATTTCTCCGCATATCTCTCTAATCCCAGACCCATTTCTTGTCTGCCCACCGATTTCCCCCAACTCCGGCGACCCCACTCCCTTTCTCTCAATGGAACTTTGGCCGGATTTGAGGAGTTTGGGTTTGGCTATGGATTTACGGCTGGATTGGAGAAGGATGGTGTGGCCGATTTCGGAGAGGGTGTTGGATTGGAGAAGGAGGGTCGGCGACAGAGAAGAAGAGGCCAAGGGTTTTGGGTTGGTAACGGAGAGGGGAAGAGGGCCGCCGGTACGGGGAGAGAAGAGGGAGGAGGAACGACGAGGAGAAGAGGAAGGGTTAGGAACGGCCCATCCCTTTCTTTCAATTTTTTTTTTTTTATTATTATATATTTATTATTATTTTTTAGGTTTTAAAAAAAGAGAGGGGGTGTTTTGTAACTTTAAAATTTATTTTTTAGGGTCTAGACTTTAACATTTTACAGTTTCAACCCCCTTTACTTGGCACGTGACCCGCACATGGGGATTTAACTCAAAAACTAACGATTCCGTCAAAAAAACCCTCAATTGCCAACATTTGATTACTTTAGACCCTAAATCGCCAAATTTAGAACATCAGACCCCATCCTGCGAACGGGGTGCAAACTTTAGGCCCTTATTTGTAATTTACCCTTCTTAGCAACTAATGGTTTGGTTTAACGAAGATTTTTAAAGGTTCTGTCAAAAATCCCTAATATCTAATATTTGACATCTTTAGACCCTTATTTGTGAGTTTCGAAACATCAGACTCCTTTCTACGAACGACCTCCAAACTCTAGACCCTAATTTGTCATTTACCCTAACTCGAACTTAATAACTAAGGGGATGTTAGGTACGATTCGTGGATGAAAGCTAGAATGAAAATGAATCTCAAACTCCAAATGGACACCCCAAAAAAGCTTTTCTACAAAACTTTCTAGGCTAATGAAACACTTATTCTAGCTTCTCCTTCAATAGGGGGTGGGGGTACATGGAATGAGCTTTCCATTCTTGATAACAAGCACACACATGAAATGGGCTAGCATGAATCCCATTCCGCTCAGACCAGATTCATCCCATACCAAACTAGCCATAAGTGCATTGAAGACCACAACAAGGAAAGAAAACTAGGAGAAATAAGTGAAAAAAATAAAACTAAAAGATTACATAAACATAAGTGCATTGAAGACCACAACAAGGAAAGAAAACTAGGATAAATAAGTGAAAAATAATAAAACTAAAAGATTACATAAACTGATGCAGGAAAAGTGGAGAAGACATCGGAGCTAACACAAGTGAACACTCTGTAAGGTAAATAACTCAATATTCCAAGGAATCCACCAAGAATTAAGAGCTAAAATCACCACCCAAAGGAACCCAACCTAAGGGATAAGTTAAACTAGAAAAAATCCATCTTCTAAAACAAAGTCAAAAGACTCAATAATTTTATATAACTGATAACCCACTCCACCAACAATTAATCTCAAGGATATATGGAGGGTTGTTTCCCACATCAGAAACTACAAATATAAAAGAAGGGTGTATCTAATGATCTAATCAGTACAATCATCTACAAATAGATGAATACTAATCTTCTTGTTCGACTACAGATCTACTAGTAGTTTTTGAAGATTTACCAAAAGCTTTCGTCCTTTGTAGAGGTTTTTTAACCTTGTCAGCCTGCAACTCCATCACTTTCTCAGACAGCCTTCGTTTTCTTTTCATCCGTGTTCCACCAGTGTCTTCTGCAGCAGAAGTCTCCATTACTGCATCGATACCAAAACAAACTTTAACAAGAAAATATCACACAAGTTGAGGAAACTAAAAATTAGGGGTAGCATTCATTGCATTAGGATTATACTCCCTCGTGATTTCAACATTTTAAGATGAAAAATATATATATAAAGGCGAACCCCTTTATCGCCTCAGACGTTTTGCGCCTTTTGAGTTGGTTTGTGTACTTTTTCTTTAGGTTTTCACTAATCCCATGGCCTATTTTTGTGTCCAGGCCATTTTGAAAAGGGAATGACTGATGTGAAGCTGGAACTTGAGTTTTTTCTTATTAAAGTGAGTTGGCATTGGCACTATTTATTGGTTAGTTCAAGTACTTGAGATACTGGTAGTCGCAGTATGACAAGATGGAAATACAGATTTAATGCGAAAGACAATTGAAACTGGCAAGAGATCCAGACAGAATGAAAGGTAAAACCGTAAAAGCTAAATGCTGAAGATTGTAACTGCAGCTGCTCTCTATCCTATTCGGGGGGCCAGGAATAGGAAGGTTTTCAATCAAGGCCAGGTAAGTGAAGTGACTATTCTGCAAGATCACAAGGGAGATCGGGAATGGAGTCTATACTTGGTAACATGTGGAATGAACTTTTGAGTATAGGGAACTTTCTATGAAAAGTGAGGAATTCATCAGTTTTTTTTTTTTTGATAGAAGTTAGTTGATACCCTTAGTGTGTAGTTTTCCGGGGTATACCCTCATAGGCTGTCCTTGTCTTTGTAGTAATGCAATTTTCAATTTTGAATTACCAAAAAAACGTACAAACAGAAAAAATTACTTTCACTGTTGCAGTAAAGTTACATTAAAAACATGAAAATGCTGCAATTGCTTAGTTACACAGAGACATACTAAAGCAAATACAGATCAACTCATAATTTCCCTTGCAACCTTTTCTTCCATATTTCCCTACGTGCAAGGGTTAAAAGTGATTTGTTTTCAGTAATCTTTATTTGAAATCTGTTTATAAGATGTGTTTTTGGATCTCTCTTGTCTTGATAAGAGGTATTGGTGTTATTCTCTAAGACTTGCGTCATTATTCTCTTCTAATGTGCATTTGGAGTCTACAATTTTCTTTGGTGGATCTCCTAAATGTAGCAGTCAAGGGGAGGATATTAGTTCACGTGACATAATCTATAATCTTGAGTTGGGATGAAGAGAACTGCGAAAAAACGATTCCTATAGCCCGCAGGCCCAGCACTAAATAACCACAACGAAGGTCAAGTAAGTTAAATACCTTGAGAAATTTGAATTCAATAATTATTCAAGGAAGAAATTCGATTAGCAATAATTGTATATGTAGTTACAAGCTCAAATTAAGTTCTTCCAGTACAAAGGCAAAGCTATTATCAGTTCCCAATCACCATCCAGTAAATAAATGCTCCCTCCATTTCTTTTCATTTTGTCTCAAAAAACCCAATTCTAAAGTTTAAGCTACGGATCTACATCTCTTTTTGAATTTTTTTCCTCTTCAAAAAAGGAATGTTCATCTTCTGTGCCATAGTGCAATTTAAGGAGAACATAGAGTAAATTACGATATTGAAAAGTTTAATTTTCATATTGGATTCTTTTTTTGGTATAAAGGAAGTAACTTTTAAGAATTCTATCGTGTTTAAAGCATGGGTAAGAGATTTATACCTAGAAATATATTGGGTAACTTTAAAAAAAAATGAATATATAATAAAAAGAGAAAGGAAGGTCTAATGTTACCTTCAATTGGACTTGAATCAAGGTTAGTTGCATGACCGTTCAATCCTGGCTCTCCTGAAATAGGGGATCCAGAAAGGTTGCAATCCCCCAGCTTGGAAGTACTTCCAACACACTTGTCCTGCTGCTCAGGAACATCAGGACAAGGATCAGCAGGCAAGAAGCATACTTCTTCCTCCGACATGTCTGAATCACTGAAACTCGAATCCTTCTCCACTGTTAAAATATCAACTTCATCATCTTGATTAACATCTGAATCTTTCACCTTTTCAGTTTCAGGCATCAAATCAAACTCGTCTTCTCGTTCAACATACTCCTCATTTTCCTCAAGTTCCTTGAAATCTGGAGCAAACGCACTCCAATTTTCAGTATAGTCTTTGGCCCAAATATAAATCAAGCCAGTTAGTGCTACTGAAACAACAATCGGATGAACAGGATGCCATGCTAAATCTATCAATGCTTCTTTAGGACCTTCAAGAATCTTTACAAGATGCCCAGCTCTATCCCATATGTAGATCTTGTGCTCTCCTTTGCTAGCAGAACCACCAACAACCCACTCACCATCGCCACTGAAACAAGGTGCTTTCCAGTGCACTCTGGTGATGGAGTCTTGAAACTCTCGGAATAAAGCTAAACACTTTGCTCCAACAGCTTTCAACTTTTCAACTTCCTCAAGCTCATCTGAGTTCTCATTTGATTCATCGAGGGCTTTAAGTCCTCCTTTCAATGGAAGAAGATTCTCATAGATCCTGATTGTACGGTCATTTGAGTTTGTAAGAAGATATTGTCCGTTCCTGCTAAATACAATATTCTTTATCACAGCACCTCCAGAGATTGGAACAATCCCACAAACCTGATTGGTTTTATGATCTATTATAAGTATTTCCCCGCTGGAGTTGCCCACATAAACCAGATCTCCATACTTATTAAAGCACGCAGCAGTTGGAGTAAAAGGAGCGGACCCATCTGAAAATTTGCTGCGTGATGGAGGTGCCGAGCCATTGCCACAGTCAGAAGAGACGGGAAGCATAGTTGTGGTCCCCGCCATCAAATCTACAATCATTGGAGCAGATGAGAGGGGACAAGCCAGACAAATAGTAGGTTTGGAGGAACCAGGATGTAGACGAGCTTGCAAAGGAGTTTGATGCAGTGTTGTTCGTGCAATCTTCTCTCCTTTTACAACATCCCAAAGTGTTAAGGATTTATCAGCAGCGGAAACAAGTATACGATGACCATGCTTAGACCAGCAAACACTAGTAACAGCAGCAATACAGTCCTTGTCTCTGAGTTCCTTTGCAATGCCTCTAGTCTCGAAATCCCAGATTACACAACTTCCATTAGAGCACCCAGCTGGCAAAGAACAATAGACCAAAGAATCAAGCATAGCACCAACAGATAGCATCATTGAATGGTACTCCCTATGTCCCATAGAGATAGTCCCACTTTTTTAGTAGTTGGTTTGATAGAACTTTGACTAAAGATTTAGGAAAGACTAATTATCTAAATGAAAATCTAAAACTTGTTATTGGTAGTAATTTTTTTTTATGGTGTATCAATAACAAGTTTTAGAATTTCATTTGGGTAACTAGTCTTTCCTTAATCTTTAGGCAAAGTTCAATCAAATCAACCACTAAAAAAGTGAAACTATCTTTATGGGACAGAGAGCGTATCACAAAGTAATAGGGATGGAGAACAGGAAGAGTTAGTGAAGGTCTTGTTTGCAAGGAAGTGATTCAAGGACGGATACACGACTAATTAGCACAATAAGGGGCAATAGACATAAGCTTGTCCTCAGCCAAGGAACCTGATAAACAGTATACCCTTCTCTTAGGCTCTGAGGATTTCCAAATTGAAAAGTCATATGTTTAAAGGATGCATTACTAACATTGGACGTTGATGTAGCCATTTTTTGGTACAAGTTGAAGTAGTGACAACAAAAATATGGCATCATCTTCTTTTATTTCACGTCTATGAAGTAAATTTATAACCTTTTTGAGAATAATAAGCTTATATTTTCTGCAGAACGAATGTAGACTGATGCTTGGAAAGGTTGGTCTTGAGCCATCATTCATCAATCGCCGAATTCATTATTATTGAGTTTTAAATGTATAAAGACATGACTTCAAAGGTGGGACTTCTTTTTCTGGCACGTTGATTTCCTAGTTGAAACGGCACATGTTCACATTCTGGAAAGGAAAACGAATGTGCTGGTCTGGTATTAACGTGCTAGTACAAAATATGCTTGGGGTATACCAGACTCTTAACCATAGTTGTTAAAGGCGTAAGGCGAGAGGCGGGCGAGAGGTTCCTAGAAAAGGCGAATAGCGAGGCGGCCGAAAGGCGAGCAAGGCGGTAAAATAGAACAAAAGGAATAGTAAAATAATATATATGTAAAATATATTAAACAAATCTTAAACATGTTAAGAACAAGAATTTTGCATTAAATAAAAGTCACAATTTCACATGTAATAGCAACTTAACACAACTAAAGCAACCAAAAGTGAGAATTCTAAGAAAAAAATATATTTTATATACAAATCAGTAATCAAGTAGTCGTTTAAAAGCGTGAAATAGGTGAATTCGAATATATAATTTTAAATATATAATTCCATACCTAGAGATGAACATAAGATATAGTTAAAACTTTAAATGATAAAGGAGACCCAAAGTAAAGCCAAAAAACAAATTAAATTAGTAAACATATTAAAATTTGCAAACCTCCCTTTAAAAGTTTGAATAAAGCAAGCTATTTGTAATGTTTTTATTCCACTCCTTTGTCGTCGTTCTGATTTGTTATTTATCACACTTATTTTCTTTTGATCGCTCGAAAGAAATTATGGATATCTTTCTTTCTCATGTACGCCGCAAGCTATCTTTACTCCATATTATCCCAAAACAACGCATTTGGTAAGTTAAATTATTGAAAATAAAATTACAAAAATGACCTAGTTTAACACTACACATACGCCTATTATGTCTTTTGACAAAGGCGGACTCCTCACGCCTCTCACCATACCCAAGAAACGCCTCACCTGGCCTAAAAGGCACACAACAGCCCGCCATAAAACCAAAAGGCGGTCGACCCCCAAAGGCGCCAAAACGGCGAGGCGGGCGAGAGAGGCGCTAGCCTTTCGCAACTATGCTCTTAACAAAGTTGAAAACGGCTCAATAGTCTGCATCATAGTGATGCATGTTTAAAACAATTGTATCCACATGTATAAACCGGTGAATGACCAAAATATGCAACGTACTTTAACGTTTTTTACAATCAATGTTTTGTACTCGTTAGTGACATCTTAATTATATGTACCAAAAACATTATATGTCAATATTAAATGCATCCTTTGGGTAAATACACTCAGGATACACTAGCTACTATTAGATATGATTTTTATCAAGATATGAATATATATTAATTCTTTTCTCACAATACGTCACACATACATATGGAAGATAATATAATTTTTTTGATATATTAAGGGCATGTTGAGCAGTCAAGTACTTTTATACTAGGAACATTAATCAATTTGCATAGCTTGATAAGAAAAAACATGTACAGGTGAAGCTGCTAACTATGTTCATATTTAAAATTCCCATACAAACTAAACAATAAATTGTCCTTTGACGATTATGAATCCCCTCAGTTAAGATATGGGATAGTTGAAAATAAGAATCCACTGAAACTAGCATGTCTAAATGATATGAGAAACCAGCTTACAAAGTAACATAACATGACTATCAGACACAGTAGTTACACAATTTCATACACTCAACCACCCTCGGGACATCTTCAGACTTCAGCCATTCTTTTGCTGTCCATACTGGGAAATAAAATCCCACTTTTGGATGCAACTACAATCTTAAGCAGTTCTCAGAACGTCATTGTAAAGCCTTGGATACCAGTGTATGATTGGTATTTTTTGATTTTCTGGATACAAAGAGTAGGGATATGTTTCAACAGTGCCTCTGTTTTATCGCTGATCCATTTTTCAATAATTCTGTGCTCGAGAACACGAACTCCCAATTACAAGAAGTGGGAACCACAAATCAAGTTAAAACCTAGTAGATAAGCCTTTTGAAAAGACAATTAAGAAAAGTATACTTCATTTTGACACAAAGGTCAAGGATTTCAACTACACAAATAAAACCTGCAATAGTAGTTCTTTGTATGTGAGACCTTCCAAGACTCCATAATGGCAAGAGCTGCGTCTTCAGACTTTCGGACTAATAGCTATTGGCCAAACCTAGAGAACAGGATAATTACTGAATATAGTTATATTTTCACTTATTATATTCAATGACACTAGGGTTGTTGTTGAGGCCAAAGTTACTACATTTAGGGGCTTAAAATATTGTTTTATAGCAAATGTTAGCCAAACCAATTGTAGTTGGCCAAATGTGTTTCCTTTTATTCACACAACGATTATTCTTCATAATAAATGGTGCCAGCTGCTGTAAACTACACCGTAATCAAATTATTTTCTTTACTTATCCATGGCGAAGATCAAGAAACAATGTTAGTAGTCATCAAACAGATATCGTTGTCACTAATAGCAAACATAAGTGGAACCCAGCAACATTGTTCAAATGCAATTAGAAGACGGGGAGGGGGAATTGGAGAAAGAAGTAAATACCAGCTAGAAGAGTCCCACGACGATTAAAGGCAATGCATTTCATGATTCCATGTTCCAAATACTCCTCTATCACTTCAGGGAAATCCCCTTGCAACGGATCTTCACAAAACAAAATTTCAAACAATCAAGAGAGTAACTTTCCATACCATCAAAACTCCATCCAAGGATTCCAACAACAAAAACAAAAACCTCAATTTCAAAAGTCTAAAACTTTTAATAATGGATTCTAACTTTCTGATACTTGTATTTATACATATATATATATATATATATACATATATGTATATATATATATATATACATATATATATATATATATATATATATACATATATGTATATATGTATATATATATGTATACATATATATAATATATATATGTATACATATATGTATACATATATATAATATATATATGTATACATATATATATATATGCATACATATATACATACATATATACATATATATATACATATATATATATACATACATATATATATATATATATATATATATATATATATATTCCATGAGACAAAGAGCAAAGTCTAGCTATTTTAGAAGAAAATACATAGTATATAACTAAAACTACAATGCAAATATTACAGCTTAAAGACACCCAAGCAAACTACAGGAAGTGGGATTTTTTTTACAACACTCCTGTATCAATAGGTATACCACCTTTTTATTCATTTGACCGATTTCCAAACAGACTTTCTAAAATATTTTTATTTTGTTTGAGAAAAATAAAACTCTTAAAAACACTGGAAGAATTATACACTCTATAATCTTAGAAAAAAATAATGGGGATCTTGTCAAATTTCAATCACTAGGTCAAATCAACGAAAAATTACAACTAAATAAACAAAGGGTAGCTCTCCATGGTCGTAATATATAGAAAAAATTACCAATAATCGTTGCATTCATGGCTGTAACAATTTCCGATGGCTGCCGCTGTAGTTCAAAAATACAGAGGCTTAGGGCGCATTGGCAGTATGTCGACTAGAGGAAGAAGTAGACGATGTAATTAGTGAAGGGGTTGGTCGAATTTGGGGGAAATTTAGCCTCGAAGAGGGTAATCGTTTTGAGTCTGGAGAGGGCGCGAGAGAGAAATTCGTGGTAGTATCAATTTAGACAAACGAGGGTTTATGAACGAGAAAGCTCCGTTCCTTTAGCTTCGGAAGCCAAGGTATGTACTTACTACTTAGGTTTATAGGGGATTAGGGGACAGTGCAGTTCAACATACAGGATTGTATACAGACCCGTAAAATTGTTGAGTAAATCGGGTAACGTTGTTATTAGAGCGACCTGATTTGGCATCCAATTTTCAAGACATCTCACGTTCATGATTTTTACAAAGTTATGAATGACTTTTTTTTTTTGCGGATGACGAGGTTCATGGCATGAAAAAAAAAATCAAGGCAATTGACCAATTAAAGGGTGACATGTGTCAGAATTTTGAAATTAATTTTTTCAATAAAATATATTAATAAAATATATTAATAAAATAAAATATATTAATAAAATAATTAATTATAATGAAATTTATAATTAATCATTTATATTTATATAGTACAATAATTAATAATTATATATAGTAATAATAAATGTAATATAAATGAGTAGGAAAGAGAAAATATGATGGGGTATAATAAAAAGTAGGAGAGAGAAACTGATAACTTTTGTCATGAATGGAAATAAAATTGTTTAAAGTTGTGTTATTGATAACTGATGACGTGAAGCTGTGGTGGAGGAGAGAGTGATGACTTTGAAGTGACATGGTTAAAGATGCTCTTAAAGTCACCCCTAAAAAATTAAAATAAATCCCTCTCTTTTTCTTTATACCCATTTTCATTATCTTCATCCCCACACCCATTAACTCCAAACACATTTAAGAAGAAGCAAGTCAATTTCAACTTTAATCAAAATGTCAAACATTAAAAAGTAAGGTAATTTTGGTTAAATTCGTTCGAAAATTACTTCATATGCTTTTAATTTGTTCGATTTATATTTCAATTTGATAATTTTTGGGTTAAATTTCATAGAAAATTATGGGTTTTAGGGATTCGGCCGTTACCGACCGAATTTAGGGATCTGTTCGGCCAGTAGTGGCCAAACTTTGCTAAAAAAGTCGGCCACACCCGACCGAACTTTACTAAGAAATTCAGTCACACCTGGCCGAACATTTTAAGTTGTTTCAGCCACACCCGACCGAATATTTTCACAATTTTCAGTCACCCCGGCCGAATTTTTTGACTTTTTTCAACCACTCCTAGCTGAACTTTTACAATATGATATGACTCCCCAATTATCGCTTAGATGTGGATTTCATGTTAATATTGATGAAAATGTGGTGTAAAGTGTTTGAGTTTGATATAATATGATATGAAATTGTATTAAGTTTGATTTTTTGATGTTTTATTTGCAGTTAAGCAGATGTTCACAAGAAGACGTCCAACTGCTTCCGCTAGGAAGCAAGACGAAAACTCACGTAATCAAGGGCAATCTACGCAAAACCTTGATGCTGAGCGAGTTGGGGATGCATATGTTGATCCTCGACATTCGGTGTATAATGAAGAAGGATATGAGCAGCATGAAGGCCAAAGATATTCAGTGTACAATGGGGATGGAGATAATATAGAAACTTCACCTCAGATGAATGTTCCTGAGTCTCAGAATTATAGTGACCCGAAAGATGAGCCGGAAGATGGGGATGACATCGAGGGAGGTGAGGGTGAAATCTCTTTTTCCGGTAGCCCGAGATACAAATCTTTACTCATTTCCTATGAAACACACGTTGCAAAATACATATGGGAGGGTAAAGATGATCGTATATTAAAATGTATTAATCATATCGGGAAGTTGAAAAAATGAAAGTTAGATCTTAATAATATGTCTGAGTCGGTTCAAAATATTATTGGTAATTCCGGTCTTTTGTGCTTACTCAGTGGAGCGTATGACAACGTGGATAAGACGTTGGTTAACGCTTTTGTTGAGCGATGGCACCCGAAAACTAATAGTTTCCATATGCCATTTGGGGAGATGACCATTACTCTAGAGGATGTTTCTTGTCTTACGGGGCTTTCGGTTGTTGGTCAACTCTTGTTTAAGAGTCCCGGTTATTCTAGTCAACCACCTCTTGATAAAGTCGTTGAGGTTTTGAGAGTCCCAAAAAAAGTGGCTAAAGATGGAATACCTGCCAAAGGGACATTGGTGAATCTAGAATGGCTGAGAACAAAGTTCTCCCCTAATTCGTACTCCTCAGACCCCCAAAAAGTTGTCTGTGATGCTAAGGCTTTTCTGTTATATTTATTGGGTTGCACAATTTTCTCGAATAAGATCGGGACGTGTGTCAGTGCGAGATACCTCGATTTATTTAGAGACGAGGGAGCGATTGGGGATTATTCTTGGGGAGCCGGAGCGTTAGCATATCTGTACCGGCAACTAGGAAAAGTATCAAGGTGGAACTGTCATCAGATTTTTGGGTACTTAACTTTGTTGAAGGCATGGGTTTATGAGAGGTTCCCTGCGTTTAGAAACGGTTTCAACAACTCTTATCTACCCAATTTGCCGCTCACATTGAAGTGGCTACCACCTAGGGGGCTCAACCAGCGACAGTTGTCTCCATGCAAGTTAAGAGGCAACATATTGATATAATCAAGGACACGGAGGTAAGTATTATTTATATAGTATTTTTCACATGTAATTTTGTTTTCTTAAATGAAACAATATTAATATTTTTTATATTTTTATTTGTAGGTGATTTGGATGCCATATGAAGGTATTCGTACTCAATATCCTTTTCCTAGAGCCGCTTTATATCAAGGAGCCATAGTTGTCGGTAATGTCGTGGAGCCACATCTTCCTTACCGGGTCATCTGACAGTTTGAGTTTGTGCAAACAATACCAAGCACTCCACTTGGACTAGGGATGCCGAGAGGAGATAAGAAGTCTTTGGTGGGGTGGATCATGTTTGCCCAATCCTTCTCTTTCTGGAAGTCGCATTGCCTCGATAAACGCTCGCTCTGAATATGTAGAGTGCCACAAGAGACTGCAGATGATTATCTGCAATGGTACTGTGAATGTGGGCCCTCGGGATCGAACCATTTTTATAGGGTCGCCGCTTCACCTCAGTTTGAAGACACTGGTTTTATTGAAAATGGAGTCGCCACGCCATTTTGATTTCCTCAAAACTTTGAAAAAAAAAGATAAGGGTCCGGTGGTTAAGTTACTCCTTGGGAAGAATGGATCACGTTCACCCAAAGAGCCTTGCAAAAGCAAGTCTTTCTAGATTCGAAGTTTGTGCTTGTTTGTGCGCTCGTGTGTGTGTGTGTGTGACTTGAAAAAGGGAGGGAATGTGCCAAGTTATCTGCCGGACATATAAACCATATAAGAAGGTTATAGCTCGGGATTTCTTGGATTTTGATGTGTTCGGAATTTTGATCCCGTGCTCATCTTGGACTTATGATCATCATTTTGTGACCTTTTTACCATCCCATTGGAATAATCAACCATAATAGGCGTAAAAGCCTTGGTGTATCTTAAACCAACGTTCTTTGGGGACTTGGTCATATATGATCGAGAGAGGGACACCTTTTTATAGTCCAAGAATGAGACTCTTTAGAAAAGGAGGAGTCTTTGCCCATCAATCCTACATCTTGAGACGATTGAGCTTCATAGGGACATTTATGCTCGTCTCAAGTGATGATCGGAGATGTCGGGACTAAGATTCATCCACTTCTAAAGGGACTACGACTATGGCATTTTAGTGGCGGAAACGATGTAAAGATGAGGTCTTTACATCGATCCACACCACGAGATGCTCCAAGAACCAAAGGGACTAGGGGAAGGGGAATAAAGATTGGATCTTTATACTCATCATATGTTTTTCGTGCCTTAAAAGGCTACTAGACAATCCTCGGAGAGTGATCCAACCAAAAGGGACATGGGGGGATGACTTTGAAAGGTAAAGATTGCATTTTTAAAGGAAATAACGTAATGAACATTATCTAAACTAAAGACATAATGAAAAGGGATGACCTTTATGGCTTTCCTATGTCCTTTAAAACCTTATAAGGTGGAAAATCCTTGAAAGCTAGGCCAAGGGAGGGGAATGACATAATGAGAGTAAATATTGCATTTTTATGTAATAAAATGAAGGGATTTCACATCATCATGTGGTGAATCTTCCCTAGAACAAGCCACTTGTGGACTCTTGTTCATCCTTGGGAGAGGATTCCCCATGAATCACTTGTGTAGGGGAAAGGGGGAATATGATGTCTACATAGTAAAGATAGGAACTTTATAGCAAATATTCAATGTAAATGACAAATAAAGGCAAGATAAATGACAAGTAATGAATAGAGCAATAAAATAAGAGTATTTTAAGGAGAAAGAAAGGAGAGATTACCAATGGTGGTTCTCTCTATCTTTCTTGGGGAATTTTCCTATGTAGGAATGGTTTTGAAAGGATTTTATGGAGGAGGGAGGTGGTTTTTGAGAGGTTTCAGCTTCTGGAAATTCATGTATTGATTTTGGCAGAGTAACAATGCTTAATCGTTCTTGTTAAAATGGGTAGAGGAGGCCTCTATTTATAGGCTACAGTGTGCTTCCTAATGAAGCCGCCCGGCGTTAACCTCCTGCAAAAGAGGCCGTCCGGCGTTATCCACTGATGACTCAGCCTGTTTCTAGATTCATGCAAGGTGCCAGCTGGAAGCTTCATTCCAGCGAGATCCTGCCTGGAATTTTAATTCCTAGCAGGTCCCTCCTCCCTTGGAAAGTTTGGAAAAGTTCCAGAATCGCCCCTGAACTTTATGAAAGTTTGAGAAATTGCCGGGAAACTTAACCGGAAGGCATGAGCCAGATTTGGGTACTTACAGAAGCCCTCGGAAACAGCACTTGCAGGGCAAGTGGGGTTGTCGATAAAAAAGAATCCAATCTGGCGAACTGCCGAGATGGATCGGGTGACCAAGGAGGTCGAGTGGCTGAACCTTTGGAAGGCTACCTACGTATTCCAGGGGAATCAAGCCATGATCGTAGTTTGGAATCCACTGGGAAAAGGGTGTCATATGTGACAAATTGACTGAACCTAAAGTAGGCTACCTACGTATTCCGGAGGAATCAAGCCATGATCGTAGTTCGGAATCCACTGGAAATGGCGAAGAGAAACTGATCCCTTACTATGAAGATGGAAAGGAAATGACCTAGGAGGTCAAATGGCTGATCCTACTGGGGATATGCCAAATGAAGGGAGTGACCAATGTGGTCAGATAGCTGGACCTTTATGAAAGGCTCATGCACCGCTAAGGAGTGATGAATGAAGGGGGTGACCACTGCGGTCGGATGGCTGGACCCTTTTTTTTTTAAAGGCTCATGCACCATTGAGGAATGGTGAAGAAAGGGGTGACCACTGCGGTCGGATGGCTAGACCTTTATGAAAGGCTACCTCACCACTGAGGAGTGATGAAGGAAAAGGGTGACCACTGTGGTCGGATGGCTGGACCTTTTTGAAAGGCTACCTACGTATCCCGGAGGAATCAAGCCGTGGTCGTAGTTCAAGGTGTTGGGTTTTATGGGTCCATGCGCAGCGGAATTAAGCATCTAATTAAAACAAAACCCAAGAGCCTAGGATCCGTTCTATACAATTAATTTGAATTTCTATGAGATAGAAATAACCAACCTTGAACGCTTTCCGTTCTTGAGCTATCGAACGATTTAATAATGTGATTTCGAATCACAAACTTTGTTCTTCAGATTGCTTGAACTCTAGGCCTTGATCGTTGAACGAGCGAAGACCCTCTTTCGGTATCCACACTTTTGAATGAACCAAGAATGACTTCTTGAAGATTGCTAGATCTCTTTAAACCTTGGAATAATATTGAGAATATTGTTGTGAATTTCTTTTCAGAATTTCGGCTAACTTTTTAGGATTGACAGACATTCATATTTATACTACATTAGTATAGTATATGATTCCTAATTAAATTAGGAAAGGATATTGTAAACTGCCTTAGTGTCTTGTTATGTCGCACGACCACACGAGGCCTATGGCCTTGTTGTGTCGCGCGATGTAACATGACACATCAGGTTTTTCTCAATCATTCTTCCTCTGGTTTAATCAATTTATTCTAGTTGTGTGTGATTCAATAGGATTATATTATGTTGGCAATGAGTTCGATCATATCGATCCTCATAAGACATAAGCGGACTATAGCAAGCCATTATGTCTACCCAAATAATATAACGTAAGAGTTCACGTTTCCAATGGTACACTTCCATTTCTCCCTTTGTCTCACGATGTTATATTGAACACAAGTCATGGTCCTTGTCAACTTGTCTTTGTTCAATGCTTTCTCGATTCTTGAGTAAAATGATAATCCAATCGTATTGGGGTATGTCCGTACACTTTCATCATTATCACTCATCGAGGGGCCCAAGCAAAATATCTCTATTTCGAGGGACAAATTCCATCTTGACTTATCATCCTTCCCATCATGAATCCGATCATGCCAAAGATAGCCTTTATAGATATCGTGTTAAGATATCGTTTGACTAAAATCAAACATGACTTTCATCATATGTAAGGTCATGATAATCTCAGGTCTAGGGACTAAATGAAGTGACCTTATAAGATTTAATTATGACATTTGACCATGACATAAATCTCATACGGGTCAAGTCAAGTCTAGTCACTTGTTCTCTAATAAGTACCCATAAATTTAATGTGCATCTCTATGCATATAATCATCACATGATTATCCATTAACATTTATACTAATTATTCACATAATAATTAGGGACGGAGATTATTATAAACAAATATGCAAAACATATAATAATCAAATAATAAACATCTCATATAATAATAAATAATGTCAACACATAAGTCTATCAAGTATAGGCCTAGGGCATAACACTAACAGTCTCCCACTTGCACTAGGCCCAATCTCCCATGTATCGAATACCCATGGACCTAACATGACCATCATGCTTAGCTTGCGGGAGAGCCTTAGTTAATGGGTCCGTCACGTTGTCATCAGTGTCTACTCTGCATATCTTTACGTCTCCCCTTTCGCATATCTCTCGGATAATGTGGAAACGTCGAAGTATGTGTTTGGATCTCTGGTGTGACCTTGGTTCCTTTGCTTGTGCAATGGCACCGTTGTTGTCACAGTAAAGTTCAATAGGATCTTTGATGCTTGGAACGACTTTCAAATCACTAATGAACTTTTTGATCCAAACGGCTTCCTTAGCTGCATCAGATGCCGCTATGTGTAAGTGCTCCAATTTGAGTTGGTAGCTTTTTCGTTAGAAAATTAACGAAAGTTTTAACATTCCTAACATTTCCTAACAATCCTAACTTTTCTAACAAAGCAAGGGTAAAGTGGGCATTGCCATTTAAAGATAAACAAGGAAAGGAATCCTAAAAAGCAAAAGAAATGAAAAAAAACCCGAATTGGTAAGTTGAAAAATGTTTTCAGCTTGAATTTTAAAAAGATTATTCTTCTGCCCAAAAGCCAGCATGCAGAAAGGCATGAACAAAGGCACGCCAACAGACCCTCCGCGCGGATGTGATTGCATCTCCCGGTGGCCTATAAATTGAACCCTCCTCTCTCAGTTAAAACAACACAATTTGATCACAAAGAACGAAACTCAAGCGAATATAGGAGAAAACAAAGGGGAATTCACTTGAATTGCCACCATTTTCTCTTCAATCTTTCCCAAATCTCACTCACTCACAAACACTTCAAATCACTCTCATACATACTCTT
Organism: Adenophora triphylla var. japonica; assembly: GCA_022495995.1. NCBI lineage: Eukaryota > Viridiplantae > Streptophyta > Magnoliopsida > Asterales > Campanulaceae > Adenophora > Adenophora triphylla. Next base: position 17,720 of record JAFEMH010008138.1, on the reverse strand, counting down.
ATACATACACTAACTCAAGCTCAAATCACCCTTTAGGAGGAGGAATAGAGAGAAAACATAGAGGACTTCATTGTTATCTACTTGTTTTCTCTTTAACCAACTCAAATCATCAACCCTAAACACTTTCAAACCCTAAACACATTCAAGCCTCAAACACTCATATATTCAAGCCAAAGCCTCAAAATACAAAGAAGATAGGTATAACCTCCTCTTCTTACCCTAAATCTCTCATCAATGCATGCATCTCAAACTTTGAAGATGTAATTTGTTCATCAATTTGTTCATCTTTGCTTGACCTAAAAATGTAGTCACCTTGGAATAAATTTCCAATGGATGACCATTTAAAAGGCCTAAATCATTTTATTACTCACTTAAAAGTGTTTTTTCTAAAGATCATTCACTAAAAAGTGTTTTCCAAAAATCATTTTCATACACAAAATCTTTCTTTCAAAGGATGAAATTCCACTTCCCAAGCAAATGAAGTGCTTAGTCCTAATGTACCCCAAGGATGGTTTGGTATAGTTGATTCACCACTAAAATGTCAAGTGATCACTAACCAAAACCTAGGGAAATGGGGACAAGCATGGATGCAAAACCCCCCTTTAAAATCATATTTTCTTTCATGGGAAGTTGCTGTCCAGTAGCAATTTTCTCAGACCTCAGTCCATGGTCTAATTTTTTGGACATATATAAACTTGGAATTTGGTGTTGACTACAAAATACCTTTTGTATACAACATCCAGATATTTCCATACATATTTTTAATTTATTTTTTGTGTGAGTAAAACTCCTTTTTTCAAATTTTCTTTTAAAGGTCAGTTCATCAGTCTCTGGAAATCCAGATTTCAGATCTGAGATTTCCAGAAGGTTTTGACCCCTCAAATAATCTCCAAAATGAAAAGTTCTTTTACAGAAACCTTTTTTAAGGTGTTTTGAACATTTTTCATTCCCGGACTTTTCCAAGATTCTGGAGTTTTCAAGCCCTAAAGTCCATTTCAAAGTCGAGGGTCAACTGCTTTTTTCATTTTGGCAGAAATGGTTTTCAACTTCCAAAAATCTTTTGAGTTACAAATCTCAACCCAAAAATCACCCAAAAAATCATGGGATCAGTTTAAAGCCTTAAAAAGAGTTCCCAATTTTTACTTACCTCAGTTTCAACTTATTTTGGCCAAAACACACACACACACACACACACACAACAAAGGATTTTGAATGTTTGGAAGACTCGTTTTTACGAGGCGTTCCGGGTGCACACTAACGTCCTTCCCGGCGCGTAACGTGACCTCCGAACCTAAATCTCTGATCTCGGGCTTTTTTCAAAGTTTTGGCCCTTAAAACAAAAACGGCGTGGCGACTCCGTTTGATTTCAAAAATCGGGTAGATCACAGTGGCGACTCTGCTGGGGAGATAAGCTTTTCCTAAAAAAAATGATATTTGGTATATTGGTGGAAACCATTAAACTTCCCGTTATCGCCTCCTAACACGAGTCGGGGATAAATTGTGGTCTAACAATCCCACGTACCGGCATCATTATTTTCAAAAAAAAAGAAAAGCTTTTGAGGGTCAAGCTTCCGTCTCAACATTTGAAAAATCCTTTGCTTTGTGTGTGTTGATTTTTGCACAGTTTTCGTGTTTGTTTTTGGCCGCCTCGGAAAAGTCAAAATTTTGACTGTCGGAATAATGTCCCTAACTGTTGGAATTTTCGTGCTTATGTGCTCATTAAATTTCAAAAAAAAAATTTCAAAAAAAAAGGATTTTCAAAAAAAAAAGAAAAAGAAAATTTTCAAAAAAAAAAATCATGCATCATATTTTTAAGACACATAAAAAAATCTCTATTTTACTCAGAAAAAGAATATAGACTGCTTGCACACTACGCGCACGTGACCGTACACTGCACACTACGTCCCTAACCCGGGGAAATCCTTGTCGCGGTCCGTTTGGTCTTATTACGCCTCTCGGATGAGCACAGGACTACCCAAACATCCCATGGAGCCTCGTGTCGACCATGCACTTGTCCGTGACACACTTTGTCCGAGACCCGGTTGGTTTTTAGTCTGGTCTGTGTCATGCCCTGTCCGTGTATAGACCTTTCCTTTCAAGCCTTTGTCGGCATACCGACTCAATATCTTTCGGGGACCCTAATCAGCCGAAGTTCTGCCGGTTTTCCGCCGCAGACTTTGACGAAGATATTGACCGGCGCCTTGACTTCGGCTCGATCGGCACAAATTATACATCGACTCCCAAAGATTGACACCGAGTCATCAAGGATTAATGATTATTCCATGCCTAATTACGGCTTAACCGACGACAAGTCAAGATCAATTGTGGACGCTTATCAGCCCAAACCATGCCGACTTTTCGTCGAGCCCCTGGACATGATCTTGACTTTTGACGTCGCCTTTGTCCGTAATTTACATCGAATGCTCGTTAAGACTCGATTACCCGCCGACTTTTAGGATCGTTTTCTTTCGGCCGGTGGGACCCGCTGCCCTATAGGACCCTCGCCCGGGCCGTCCACCCCGGGAGGTCGAAATACGAGGTGGAATACGAGGGGCTTATAGACGTAGTGACGGGGCCCACCGATCCAGAATCAGAGTAGTTTGCGAAAAAGAAGAGCAATCTTTTCCAACCGATTAGGTTAATAAAACATGTTTTAAGTAAACAAGAACAAATAACTGCATGTCGCATGAGCCCTAAGCCCAAACACCAACCTGTTCCGCTTTCCCGAGTCTGAATCACACCCTTTGTGCCTTCCACAAGAAGCAAAGTTTGGATCGAGACCCCGGGTCATCGTTTGTTCAAATTTCGCCATTCAAGTCGATACTTCATCGGTTTCCTCCTTCGCTTCAGCTCAAAGTTTCGTAATGACCAACTCAGAGGAGAACGGTGGGGACGTACAACTCCACACCCCGAGAATCCGCAAAATGCCGAACAAAGGGAATCAGATGTTGGAACAGATAAGACAAAATCAAGAGGCTCGTATCGTCGCTATTGGAAAGTATCGTAACCTGTGGGCTAGCAATTGTTCACCACCCTAATGGAACCTTTACGGTTGATGCGAAGATTGGAGCTAATTACCCTCCCGGGCATGCCAACTACCATCAAATGCCCCGTCCCTTTCGTGTGGAACTACTAATGGGCCAAGCATCCCCAAGCCTATCACTCACCCGCCTCTCGTCCTCTCATCGTATCGATCTTGGTCAACTTCCCCTGGCGCACCTCCCGAGTTTTCACCTTTGGGTTTCAATCAGCTTGGAATGGGTCAGTTCGCTTACTCCAAAACCTCGCTCCGGCCCGGTCATCAATCCGGAATTGGTCAGCCAAGACATCTCGCCTTATCGCCGATACTCCTCGACAAACCCGATCTAGGTCAACCCGCCCTCTGCCTCTCGTGTCTCACCACCAGGATTGAGCCGTTGGCTTTCGCCCCGCAGCCTTGGAAGGGGCCGCTTACTACTTCACAACATCGGGCCGGTTCGGGTCATCGCCTTGGAAGGGGCCAGCTTACTACTTCACCGCATCGCCTGGCTCGGGTCACCATCTCGAATGGGACAGCTTCGTTTCTGTGCTCCATGGTTCGAGGGGGCCAACTTGCTTCCTCCACTGCTCAAAGCACACCGGCCCCTATGATATCGCAAGATCACGTGGGCCACTGTGCTTTTATCACCACTTCATCGCTCTACCCCGCCTCCGGCTGGGAAGTCCGACAAGGTCAAATGCTCCTCATCAAATTCTCCACCCGGCCGTTACGCAAGCTGCCTCAAGCTCATCAAGTACGTATACACATTTCCTTGCAGCCATGTTCTCAGCCACTGCGGTCAAGACACATTCAATCCTACCGTTACGATGCCTCAAACCTCATGTTTTTAGCAAATTTTCCTGATCCGCACTCACCGCTCCCCGGTATCCACCCATTATGAGCCATATATCTTCATCTTCTAAGAACCGCATGTGCCTTTTGCGAGGAAGATTACGGTCACGCTTTTAATGCTCGTGACCGTCATTCCTCCCACCGTAGTACTTCCTATCGTGGTTTCGTTTGCTAATGCCAATCTTGTGGCGGGGTCATGCAATCCTAATGTTCCTATTGACTCGCCCAATGGATTATTGGTAGAACCAATTAAGAAGGTACAAGAAAAGCCTAGCAACGAGAGTATCGACGATCGCCGACTCGACCATCTCACCATATCAATCTTGTGTATCTCGATTAACCTAATGAAGTTTACAAAAGGTCGAATCTCGACGATTACATTGATGATTACATCAAAAGGGTTCGTGCACGGGAAAAGACTACGAGTCCGAACATGTCTCGCCGCTATAAACCTTACCCTTCCAACACGGCTCCGACATCCGGTAAAGGAAAGAAGGCATTGTGTACAATTGACGGCCCCAAAAGCAACCAAGAAATGGTGGTCCTTTAAGGCAACGAGAACGTTTTGATGATCTTGGGATGCCCATGGGCTTAATTTTCAAGGGCTTAGTAAGGGTAGGCCTTTTGGAGCCTCTCAAGGACTACCAGCCAAGGAGCTCAAATGCACCCCTCGACATGAGTAAGCACTGCGCCTTCCATGATCATTATGGCCACACGACCGACAACCGCATAGTCTTGAAGAGAGCGGTTCAAAGGTTAATCGAAACGGCAAGCTTCGAGCGCCCAATGGACCAAAACCGCAAACCCCGTTCGTAATGGTGACCAAGTCACGACCAAATCTCGAATCCCGAGGATTTGGGTGTTCCTTAAGCAAAGTTTTAAATAGCTTGCTAGAGCAGGTCTCCTCGAACCCATGAGAAACTATCACCCCAAGGATCCCAAAATCCCTTTTGACACCACTAAGCATCGTGCTTTCCATCAGCATCACCTGGCCATACGACCGACAACCGTACATGCCAGAAAGGCGATTCAGTGGATTAATTAAGAAGGGCAAACTCGAGCGCCGGCTGATCTCAACCCCGTCAATGATCATTTCCCAAACAACGCGAATGTAAACATGATTGAAGTTTATGATTCAAACTCGTGAATTCAAATGCACTCGACAAGCCGTATGATTTAGTCGCAACAAATGTCGAGAATGGATGGTTTGATCGCAACAAGCATGTGGCCATGGCAAAGCCGGATTTGGTGAAATGCTTTGAACTCTCGCCCTCCGATAAGTTCACGACCGACGCCAAGGTTAAATGGGATGATAATGATCTGATGGCAGATTTGGCGTAGCAAGAAGGATACAAGAAATCCGATGATTAGGAAGGAAGAGTTAGTCCCGGCTTTGGAAAACGCCCATAAGATTCATGAAGAACAACGACCCCGCTCATCAATGCTCTCCGCCGCTATGGAGTTCGTGTAACAGCTGAGGCGAATGGTTCCTCGGTCATGGTCGAAGATGAGACTTCGTAAACAAGTGATTTCACCCCTTCATCCTATAACTCTCCATCCCACGGCCAACACCTCCCTCCATCCACATATGATCCCTTGCCAAGGACAATTCCTCTTCAGCCCTTTCCAAAGACTCAAGCCATTAGGGCTCCATCGCCTCGCCTCGTAACGAGTCGGGCTCCATCACACCTGCTCTCAATTTCAAAGAATACCGCCAGCTTTATGCTCCAGCCTTCACATAATCGCCTTGAGCTATGCGCTGGCTATGTTCTCAAGCCTCTACACCCACCCGAATGCGATCATGAGTTGCTAAAAGAAAATCCGGATGCCACAAGTTTTCCGTTGTCATCTACCGGACTTAGTGAATTCACCCGTCGGCCACCAGCCGCGCCGTGTTTCCTCTCGCCGATAAGAGTCTTGTTGCGAGTTCCAAGAACTCTCGAATGTTCCCGTTGATCCCCATGTGTGGCAATATTGATAGAGCAAGTGAAACAAATGCAGGAGAAGCTTCGATCTTATGATAAGTACTAGCACTCCTTTGACCCAAGATGTCGAACTGTGCAAAGAAATGATTCTCGTCGCGCAAAATTCAAGTGCCCGAAGTGAGAGAATCCGACAGACAACCTCGCCCCTGCAGCACACTTGTCTAATGCCGCTTCCAAGCTTGAGAAAGGCCCGAAGACACAATCGCCTAGTATCACCCCTTTCACTCAAAACAACCAGCCGCATCGCCGAATCCTCCCAAACAGAGCCCAATACCCCTCAAGGTCCTCTCAGTTCACTTCCTTCCATCAATATGCTGGCCGACAAAGTTCGTCCCCGTGACTTTTCCGACCCGCTTCTTTGGACAACTTGTGCTCGCCCCAGCCTGCCTTCCATGGCCTCAAACTCCTCCACTCCCACCAAAAGATTACATGGGCACGTGAATCGATCACCGCCTCTGGCCTCAAAAGAATGGAATCGAAGTTAACATGTAAAAGATGGAAAGCCTCAAGCCGCCTTTGGGTACCCAACAACAAAGAGTAGCTAGACTAGGGGCTACCCATCCTTTAATATTAAAACAGCTTTTTAGTCAACCTTCGTAGGTTCGAGTACTTTCTTCGTTCAATCAAGTCCTCCTTGGACATTGTAGTTAATCTTAAGTTTTCTATAAAAGAATCTTTTTCTTTTCTCGCTAGACTTGAGACATTATTTGCACACCTACATTACATTTAATGAAATGGTTTTATTTTAAATGATCACTCGCATCGCTTCAACAAATAATCTCTCGGAAATGATTAAGATTTTAATTAATTGGTGCGAGAAAGTCAACTAATGCCCTCCCTATACACTTTCCCTCACCTCACAAAGGCCTCCATCAAGCCATACACTTTCCAAAACATATCCCCATCATCACCTTGATCAAGTCAACGAAGGCGGCAACATCAAGGGACAACAAAAGGTCACTCAAAGATCGGGAGATCGACCCCATATCGAAAAACAGGGCTTGCCTCCGCCCCATGCATCAAGAAAGTTCAAGTAGAAGCTTGCCTTCGTCCTCGTGTGCTCAAAAAAAAACAAAAGCTTAAAAAAAAACAAAAGCTTCAAAAAAAAAAACAAAAGCTTCAAAAAAAAAGCTTCAAAAAAAAAAACAAAAGCTTCAAAAAAAAAAACACCAGCTTCAAAAAAAAAGCTTCAAAAAAAAAAAAAAAGCTTCAAAAAAAAAACACAAAAGCTTCAAAAAAAAAAATGAGGCCAAGGACCTAGCACCGCCGATCGAAGGTTTTGACATATGGGCAAAATTAAAGCCCGAAGAACGGAAGTTGTCGACAACAAGGGAGCAAGCAAAGCAACGGCAAAAACATATCATAAGCCCTTAAGCCGCATCCAAAATCTTTCTCCCCCGATGAAGGACGACGATCAAGAAGCAACTAATCGCTCAAAATGACTTATCAAGGAATCACCTCAAGGCCCGCACCTTATCATCCAAACTTCCTATCCGAGCCTTTTCACCAAAAGTACCACAAATGTTCATACCCCTTTTCTAAAGCCAAACACAGTCGTACCCGAACTACGGCGACTCCGAGCTCCTCACAATGAGGGGAACGTAGGCAACCGTAAATGGTCCTGGCCATAAACACATTCAAATCCCGAAAATCCGGCCTCACCAATAGCCTCTCCTATACACGATCCTCTTTCACCATTCGCCAACTTCGACTCTTTGGTATCGCTGACTTTCTCCTCATGATTAATCAAAATGTTTGTTCATATCGAGATTAGGGTTGAATAACCCGAACATTAATAAAGGGTTTTAAGCAATCTTGTGATCATTTTGAATAAAACATATTTTCGTATGTCTCGACAAGTCTTCTTTTTCTACATTATAGGAAAAATAGAGCTAAACACTAATTTTCCTGTCTCGGCCAGGGGCTTCCATACACTTTACAAACCTTTCTAAACTTATGCTCTCTCAAAAGAGTCAAACCCAAAGCAAGTTCTTTTGTGCCTTCACAAATGAGGCCATCAAATAATACAAATCGGGATTCATCCCCACTTTTCGAAAAAAAAAAAAAAATATATATGCCCCCGCAGTATACATTCCTAAAATTGTCTTGCTTTTACATTTTCTTCCGGTTGACTAATTGAATAAAGAAAATAATAAAGTAAATATGGAAGGATGGGTTGCCTCTTTGCTACATGATAATTCAAGAACGTTGGTTCTTCACTGCTACAAGATGGGTTGGGTCTCAGCTCGCATCGCCTATACAGTGCCTACCAAAGTTGAAGCCTCTCTAATTGTGTCGATTCACAACATGAGACCGAGGCTTTGCCAAGTTACTTCTTCCAAATCAAGACTTCTCAAATACATCTCTTCGTACCAAGGCTCCACCAAGCAAGATGAGATTTGATCGCCATGTTGGTCAGCGGGCTAGTCAAGTGCAGCTTCTTTGATGTCCAAGGACGAGGACGGAATTTTAACCAAGACCGAAATTCATCATATTTCTATGGCTAATATTGGAACCCGAGTCCATAAAACTCCTTGTGCCAATCGAATGAGGTTTCGATGTTCATCCTTGGAAGATGTCAGAATTTTGGTTTGACGATTGCCCTCAACCCCGATGGAACTTTCACGGTAGAAGAGGAAAAGGATCCCCATCCCTATCTTGGCACACGACTCACCACCACCTTCCTCACACTCTTCTCAACTTGCGAATCACCCATCCTTTCACTTCTGGGCCTTATATACATTCACAGCCTGGCCTGGGACTGCTTTGGGGAAACAAATTGACTTCACTCCGATTTGGGCCAAGATGGTATGCCTCAAAGCAATGGGGTCGCCTCGGTATGTTACAAAGATAGCTTGGTATGCTCAGCTCGGCATGCATCGCCAATGAGCTGCCACATCGCTTGAAATGCCTCGACAAAGAACTCAGCTTCAAGATATCCAATCCCCGCACCGCACAAGCCTCCCACAAGATCCCTTCATGACCGTCCTCAATCCCGGACAAAGAAACCCCAAATACGTACTCATCCGGACCTATACATTAACGTAACCGATCGCTCACAGCTCCTCACGGGGGCAAAATCGGTATGGAATGTCTCTCACGGTTGGGATACTCGTATTCCACAACAGATTGAATCCCACCTCAGCCTTAGAAACCAATCTATCGTGGCCTTCGCAAAGAAATAGCTTGGAATGCTTCCATAGCCTCGGTTCCTCGGGGCCACGCCGGAGCCCCTCCTCGCAACACTAGTTTTGTCTACCGCTTCCTCACACAAATCCATTCCTCACTGTACTTCTATGGGTTGCCAAGCCCCCATCCCAAGCTGTCATCCGAATCACCAGACCGCAGAAGACATTCCCCTGTTACACCTTCACCACAAAGTACCTATTACGCAACAATCCGGACAAAGAAATTCTCGCACTCAAGCTCTACTTTACGGGCCCCACTGAAATTCGAGTTATCCAGCCTACATCAAGACCGCTTCGCCCTCTTTCACGGCTGAAAATCAACAACAAGCCGCGAGGTTCTATCCTTTCGCCTGTGGTCCTACTCAAGCTCCCCGGGTGATTCGGCCAAGGACAGATTTCACCTATGTCCCCAGACGGCCGTTTCCTCCACCTCGTATGCCGCCGCCGGTAGCTCCTCTCTCTAGCCTGGCCGCCGGCTCAATGCCACGGTTCCACCACAAGACCCTCATTTGGCTTGGTTCGTGGAACGACACAAGGAAATGAAAGCACGTATTGCCGAATTGACCGTTAAGAAGTTCGCCCGCCCAACGAACCCGACTCCTTTGTTCCCCACAAATTCGTGATGCCTAATTTGGATCTCTTTGATGGCACCGCATGCCCGAGAACCCATCCGGACACGTATACCTTGGCAATGAAGGTCAAAAGGGGCGCTAATCAGCTGGCCGACTATTTCGGGCCTCTCTTTTGAAGTCCAAAGGCTCTAAAAATGGTTCTTCCGCTTAAAATCCGAGGCCGTGGCTATACGGGACCAGGACACTAGCTAACTTGGAGTGGGAAGCAAATAGATTTGACTCGGCAGTATTAACAATGCACAGTCTCCGACGAGAACATCAGTGGACTTTTACAAACAAGATGGCAACTCCTCCTTCCGAAGAGGAACAACTAGACATCTTTCACTCACGCCCGAAACCACATCTCGAGGGTCTCACTTAGCAATTTCCCCTATCCGGATCTACTGGCAATGATCAATTCCGGGCTAAATTTGAAAAAGCTTATAATCAAGCCAGCCACCGCACTCAAGCATTTGATACCGGGTTTCTTCCACCTCCAACACGACTCCCGAAAAGGGCAGGGACCCCAAGGACCCAATACAATAACAATCCATTCCCTAAAAAAAGTAATATGAAGCCACGAACAAGCCAAGTGCCACTACGGCTATCAGCCTCCTATATGGAAGACACTCTTCGAAGAGAGGATTCTAGTTTCATAGTCAGTATCAAAGACGGGTTTCTCCTTCATGACAACTTCACTCAAGGCTCTCACGTTGATCGATTGGCTTGCATACTTCACGCATGTCACCAAACCTTTAATCGGACCTCTCGTAGTGACGCTTTGTCAAACTTCGGGGCTTCATCAAATCATTCAAAGAAAGATTCCGTGGGTTTTCGCCATGTCTTTTCCATGGAATGGGGCTTTATCAAGTCACACCTATCTTCGTAAGAAAGGCCTAGTCACCTCAACAACCGTCTTGGAGTTTCACTTTAGAACTTGGCATATGGCAACTCCTCGCATCATCAAAAGTTGAGAATCGGGAATCTCCTCATATCGCATTTCGTCAAATCACAACTAACCCAAGCGAAAGAGGGTTCATTCATGTCAACATTCTAGAGCCCGAGCGCCGCGCCTTCAAATGTCCGAGATCGAAAAGAAATTTCAATCGAGACCCGGGTTCAAATCCAACTTCATCCCAAGATCAAAATTGACCTCATCAATAACATGCAATTCAGTCCGCGACTAAAGGATATCACCCCACCAAATTTCAAAGCTTGTCCCAAACAAATAACAACACATATATCCCCTCTCATCACCATGCATCCCCACAAAAATCTCCCTGTGGCTCATGTAGCATGCACAAAACTTGAATCAATAGGAAAATCCTAAGTGATTGAAGATCATAAATCATAATTTCGCCAAAAGCTTAGGCTAAGTGCATCTTCGAAAGCAAGTAAATGCATCATCTCGCAAACATATGCAAAGTGGATACTCTCACAATCATTTTTGGCTCTACGCATGCATCCGTCACCATAAATGTCATATATGCATCTTCCTCTTCACTAACGAATGCAGGAATTCAAACGTGAAATCAAATCCCCTTTCGTAAGGATGATCTTCACCAAAGACGACCTCCTAATGTCCACAAATGGATGAAGATGCCCTCCAAAGATCAGCTTGGCAAAGACAAGCTCCGGCTCCGCAACTTGCTAAAGACGACCTCCAATGCCCACAAATGGATGAAAACAATTTCCACGAAGACCACCTCTGTTGTCTACAAGGCTTCTGGTCGTAGACGCCAAGTTCTCAAAATGCCGCCTGGCCGTAGACGCCAAGTTCTCGAATACAAGCTCTGCCAGTGGACGCCAAGTTCTCAAAATGCAAATCTGGCCGTGGACGCCAAGTTCTCAAATGCAAATCAAATGCCACTTGGCTCGGGATGCCAAGCTCTCAAAATGCAATCGGCCGTAGACGCCAAGTCCTCAAATGCAAATCGGCCGTGACGCTGCTCAAATGCCAACCGGCCGTGAGGTACCTCACGCCCTAGATGTTTCAACATATCGATCAAATACATCGAGACTCTCAACACTCATCAACTACCACACACTGCGACGCGACTTGCTCTCCTCGCAGTAAGCACAACAAAGGTACGTTAGTTCTTCGACATATCTCAACATTGCATGATTACCCGTAGCTTTAGCTATCCCTATCTCGCAAATAGCGACGTAGCTTTAGTTCCCTTAAGGTGACGCCCTCCGTAACTATCAAAAGGCCTGTGATCTCAGACCTGCTCCTAACCGTCCCAAAGGGATTTCGAACTACGACCGGCTTGATTCCCTCTTAAGGATACGTAGGTAGCCTATCATTAGCCAGTCCAAATTTCACTCGACGCCAAAGGACGCTGGGCCATCCTTTCTCCTTCTATAGGCAAACAGTTGCACGTAAAACCGAATATCCCTTCAAATGCGAAGTCCACTAGAGGGACCATCTATCCTAAAACCATCAAAGGAAATCATTTCAAATCGAGGTTCGAGTGCACCTACAAAAACGCCATCATCAAGGTTCGAGGCACCTAAAACGCCATCATCGAGGTTCGAGGCACCTAAGACGCCATCATCAAGGTTCCGAGGCACCTAAAACGCCATCATCACTGGCTTCGAGGCACCTAAGACGCCTATCATTAAGGTTTCTGAGGCACCTAATAACGCTACATTCATCACACACAACACGCAGGAAAGCGATAAATCGCAATCATCCCTTAGGGTGACTTCCTAAACAAGAAGGTCCCAAAATCATCAGGGGCGTGACATCCCCACGAGGGGCATTCAATCATCCCTAAAACCTTAGGGCGACTCCCCCAAATAAATAGTCAAACCGTCAGGCGACTTCCCAAAAATAGTCAAAACCGTAGGCGACTTCCCCAAAAAATAAATAGTCAAAACCGTAGGGCGACTTCCTCAAAAATAGTCAAACCATGTAGGGTGACTTCCCTCAAAATAGTCAAATTCTTAGGGACTGACCTTCCCTAAAACATTAGGGGTCGCACGCATCAAAGATAGTCAAAGGACCCGAACTACTTACGCCGATTCCCACTGTGGATACGCAGTAGCCTATTAGATAGGTTCAAAGCTCCACTCGATCACTTGGTCGACTATCTCAGAATATGGGAGCCTCATTTTTCGACGACCCCGCCCTTTCGACGACCCCGCTTCCTTCGAAAGCCGCCTGTCGCCGAGCAAGCTACCGTAAGTGCTCCAATCTTGATGAGTGCTGGTAGCTTTTCTGCTAGAAAATTAAACGAAAGTTTTAACATTCCTAACGTTTCCTAACAATCCTAAACTTTTCTTAACAAAGCAAGGGGTAAAGTGGGCATTGCCATTTAAAGATAAACAAGGAAAGGAATCCTCAAAAGCAAAAGAAATGAAAAAAACCCGAATTGGTAAGTTGAAAAACAACTCTTCGCTTGAATTTTAAAAAAGATTATTCTTCCTCGGCTCCAAAAGCCAAGCATGCAGAAAGGTATGAACAAAGGCACGCCAATCAGTGACTCCTCCGCAAGGCGGATGTGATTGCATCTCCCAAAGGGCCTCATGCAAATTGAACCCTCTCTCTCCCAAAGCTTAAAAACAACACAATTTGATCACAAAGAATTCTTAAACTCGGGCGAATATAGGGGAGAAAACAAAGGGGGAATTCACTTGAATTGCCACCATTTTCTCTCTTCAATCTTTCCCTAAATCTCACTCACTCACAAACACTTCCCAAATCACTCTCATACATACTCTTATACATACACTAATCTCCAAGCTCAAATCACCCTTTAGGAGGAGGAATAGAGAGAAAACATAGAGGACTTTATTGTTATCTACTTGTTTTCTCTTTAACCAACTCAAATCATCAACCCTAAACACTTTCAAACCCTAAAAACATTCAAGCCTCAAAAACTCATATATATTCAAGCCAAAGCTCTTCAAAATACAAAGAAGATAGGTATAACCTCCCCTCTTCTTACTCCTAAATCTCTCATCAATGTACGCATCTCAAACTTTGAAGATGTAATTTGTTCATCAATTTGTTCATCTTTGCTTGACCTAAAAATGTAGTCACTCTTTGGAATAAATTTCCAATGGATGACCATTTAAAAGGCCTAAATTCATTTTTATTACTCACTTAAAAGTGGTTTTTCTAAAGATCATTCACTAAAAAGTGTTTCTTCCAAAAATCATTTTCTATACACAAAATCTTTCTTTCAAAGGATGAAATTCCACTTCCCAAGCAAATGAAGTGCTTAGTCCTAATGTACTCCTTAAGGATGGTTTGGTATAGTTGATTCACCACTAAAATGTCACAAGTGATCACTAACCAAAACCTAGGGAAATGGGGACAAGCATGGATGCAAAAACCCCCCTTTAAAATCATATTTTCTTTCATGGGAAGTTGCTGTCCAGTAGCAATTTTCTCAGACCTCAGTCCATGGTCTCAATTTTTGGACATATATAAATCTCTTGGAATTTGGTGTGTTGACTAAAAAAATACCTTTTGTATACAACATCCAGATCTTTCCATACATATTTTTAATTTATTTTTTTGTGTGAGTAAAAATCCTTTTTTTTCAAATTTTCTTTCTTTAAAGGTCAGTTCATCAGTCTCTGGAAATCCAGATTTCAGATCTGAGAGATTTCCAGAAGATTTTGACCCCTCAAATAATCTCCAAAATGAAAAGTTCTTTGTACAGAAACCTTTTTTAAGGTGTTTTGAACATTTTTCATTCCCGACTTTTCCCAGATTCTGGAGTTTTCAAGCCCTAAAAGTCCATTTCCAAAGTCGAGGGTCAACTGCTTTTTTCATTTTGGCAGAAATGGTTTTCAACTTCCAAAAATCTTTTGAGTTACAAATCTCAACCCAAAAATCACCCAAAAAATCATGGGATCAGTTTAAAGCCTTAAAAAGAGTTCCCAATTTTTACTTTACCTCAGTTTCAAACTTATTTTGGGCCAAAACACACACACACACACACACACACACAAATGTAAAGCGGATTTTGAATGTTTGGAAGACTCAGCATTTACGTAGGCGTTCCGGTGCACAATAACGCCCTTCCTGGCCAAACAGAACGTGACTCCTCCAATCCTAAATCTCTGATCTCGGGCTTTTTTCAAAGTTTCTGGCCCTTAAAACAAAAACTGCGTGGCGACTGCCGTTTGATTTCAAAAAATCGGGTAACATCACACTATGTACTCGCCTTCTGTTGTAGAATCGCACTGTGACTTTGCTTGGAACTTCTTCCAACCTGCACAAAGGTCCTCCATTCAGCCTTAAACAAAAATCCAGACTCAAGCGATCCAAATCATCCTTGCCGGGTTTGGAAGCTAGCATCCGTGTAGCCTTTTATGCTATGCAAGATCTTCTTCCCATTCCTCCAAAGACCAAGAATACATCCTTAGCTTCTTCGTAAGTACTTCGACAGGGATATTCTTGGAATGCTATCCAATGTGGTTCTGGCCGATCCGATTGGTACTCTGTACTCGTCATGCTTAGAGTGAACACGAGACATCGGGGTCTAGTACATAACATAGCATACATGTAGTAGACCCAATTGCCGGAAGCATATGGAATACCATTCATTCTCTTTTCGCTCATCATTAGTCTTAGGACTTTCGAGTCTTGCTAAGCAGATATAGCCAAGCAAACATTGACAAGTTTTCTCTTTTAGAATTTTCCATTTGGAATCTTCTAAGAACTCTTGTCAATGTAAGTACTTTGACTTAAACCAATCATTCTCTTAGATCTATCTCTATAGATCTTGGATACCAAGGATATAGCCGTTCGCTCATATCTTTCATTGAAAAGCACTTTTCCCAACCAAGACTTCGATGGTCCTATAAGGCAGTAACGTCATTTCCAATGAGTAAGATATCGTCGAAGCATACAACACTAGGAAATAGTGCTACGCTCTCCCACTAATTTTCTTTGTATACACAAGGTTCATCTTCGTTCTTGATAAAGCCAAACTCCTTGATTAAACACGCTTCATCAAAACGTAGATTCGCAACTTCCTAGAAGTCTTGCTAGCTTCAATCCATAAATGGATCTTCGCAACTTACAATGCACCTTGTTAGCAATTTTTCGACAGCACAAAACCTTCAAAGTTGTATCATGTATACATCCTGCAAGTAATCTCCCATTTAGGAAAGCCAGTCTTTGACATCCATTTGCCATATCTCATAAGTCATAATATGCGGCTATGACAATTAAAATTTAATAGACTTAAGCCATAGCTACATGCTTAAAAGGTTTCATCATAGTCGATGTGCCATGACCGCTCTATATCCCTTAGCTACAAGCCTAGCCTCTCCTTAGGTGTGCACCCTTCCCATCCATGCCGGCCCCTTTCTTTCTTGAAGACCCATTTGCACCCTATGGGTTTTTACACCTTCGTGGATCAATCAAGTCTCCAAACTTGGATTATCGCCTACGGATTGTAATTCGAATTTCACGGCCTCATGCCATTTTTCCCAATCAAAACGGACATCGCTTCTTGATAGCAAGCTAGGTTCATCATTTTCGTATTAACTCCACTTCCTTCTTTATCACTTTCCGTAACGAAAAATCCATATCTCTGCCCTGATCGTGACCTACCACTTTCGGGCGAAGAACTTGTGCATCTTCAACCGCTTTCCCCCACAAATCCTTGTGAATTTGGTTCAGCTTTCTACCATCGTTTAATGTTGTTTTCGGATTCTCGAATCTCTCTCTTCAAGATCTATTTTACTCCCACTCGGTTCCTTTTGTGAAGAAACTCCTTTTCTAAGAAAGTACTCATTTCGAGCAACAAACACTTTGTTTTCGCTCCGGTTGTCAGAAATAGTATCCTTTGGTTTCCTTAGGATAACCCATACGAAAACAGACATTTATCGGGACTTTAGGTGCTAGCTTGTCGGTTAACTTCTTTGACATATGTATCACAGATCCCCAAATCTTCATGAAAGACAAACTAGGTTTTCTTCCATGCCACATCTCATATGCTGGGTCTTTTGAACCTGATTTGCAGTAGGAACTATGTTGCCATAGTGCAAAGCAAAGCAAGCTTCAGTGCATGTCCTCAAAAGGATAAAGGAAGCTCAACTTGACTCCATCATAGAACGAATCCATGTCCAACAAGGTTCTATTCCTCCTCCTCGCACACACCCATTCCATTTGTGGTAGTTCAGTGTGGAGAGAGTTCTAAAACGATCTCCACAACTCTTAAGATGATCGACAAATTCTTGGCTCAATTATTTGCCACTCCTCGATAAGATCGAAGTACCTTAATATTTTTGCCAAGCTTGATTTTGCACCTCATTTTGAAATATTCGAGAATATCTCAAACGATTCATCACTTATATGTTTCATCAGATAAACATATCCAAATCTACTATAATCATCAGTGAATGTTATGAAGTACCAAAATCCTCCCCCTAGCATCAAGCTTACTTCATAGGCCCACATACATCGCAGTATGTATGAGTCCTAATAAGTCGCCTTTTCCGCCTCCTTTCACCGCTTTTGGTAAATGGGTCCTTGGTCATCTCTGCCAAGTAAACAAGATTCGCATGTCTCATAAGTGATTTAGTAATCCACGTGAGTCTAAAAATTCATCTTTATGGAGTTTAGAAATGGCGTTTCTCATTTATATGGCCAAGACGCACAAATGCCATAAGTAAGTGTGATTTACATCATCGGGGTTTAGATCTCTTTGTTGTTAATGTTATAGACATCATTATCACGATTTTCTGCAACATCAAGGAATATAAAGGCCATCAATGAAATAGCATATGGGTACAATAATGCATATCACTCTTGTAAATGGAAAACTTCTTATCACATATAAGAAAATTAAAACCTTTCATTATCCAAACATGAAATCTAAATAATATTCCTACTTAAAGCCGGAACGTAATAACAATTGTTCAAAACAAGTATTAGTCCACTATGTAAAGTAACCTCATAAGTTCTCACTACTGCTAACGCATCAACTCTTGCTCCATTCCCCACACGTAGGTTCACTCTTCACCTTCCTTAAGCATCACGTGTTCTTTAGACCAAAGACATTTAAAAACAAAATGTGAGATCCACATCCTATCC
>JAFEMH010008137.1:0-61676 GCA_022495995.1 Adenophora triphylla var. japonica | reverse complement strand
AGGATGATGGAGAGGGGGGCCGGATACGGAGGGAGAACGGGGGAGGCACATGGCAAGCCTAGGAGTGGAGTAAGACTTTGGCCCCCATGTGGAAAATTATCTAAGGCTTCCACTTTAAATTTAACTAACTCCTTTACTCAAATAATTCATCCTACTCAATTAACCTCCTTGCACTATTTATCATATTTCCATTTTTATTATTTCTTCAAGGTTCTTATTTAATGTCTAATAAATTCATAAAAGATTCTAAATTTTACTTCCCACCCAAATTATCTTAAATTACTTCTAATTTTAAAAGACATAATTGAACACATAAAGATAACATGAATATTAAAAGCATATAATATACTTATTTAAAATTAGTGCCTAGTGGGCCGTGGGGTCGTTAGCACTCACTCCCTTAAAGAAATTTCGTCACCCGAATTTGATTGTCAAGCTACCCTAAGGTTCAAAAGGCAAAGGTTACCTTTCACACATTCTAACTTAATATTTTCAATTCAGACTTTTCAAGGGCAAGGTTCTACTATACATTCTCACAACCCGAGTACTCTAGAACTTCACTTCCCAATTAGTCTCTTCACTTTCTAATGGCGATTCTTCCCAAGATTTCTAATTTCATTAATAATACGATTTTACGACGCAACACCCCAAGAATACCATACAACTATTACTACCCGAATTTCCACGACCTCAAGAAAGTACAATTAAATAAAAGTATTACAACTTAAGTTACCAAATATATCACGATATTATATTTAAAACTTCAAATATTCTATAAGTTTCGATCCAAGTCGGTCTATAAGTCAAATCGTGAATCTTTTCTAGAACTTCAATTTGATTAACAAACTTTGGGGCGCTAAATTACCTTAGGCCTAACTTTACTAATTCCATCCCAATAAATTGGAGATCGATAATAATCTCCCCGAACTACGCCTCATACGATTTTATCTCAAAGCTAGAATGATACCTCGCTATTTACGCAAACTCGCTTAAGGTTAATTAAACTTCTCAAGTTGAAGGGAAATCTCGCTCACACAAACATAACCTATTCTTTCCTGCACTGGGGTAGTCTTCAAATCTCTTCCTTTCGACTAACTAAATCTTTCAACTCTTAGGATCTAAGTAACTAACCCCGAAGGGAGCTTCAAAAGATAAGATTCCACTTAAACCACACCAAACAATTGTAACCACTCGATAAGATGATAAGAAAATTCCGCTTTTACTCTAAGTTAGCTTCCTAACATACGCTATCACCTTCCCATTTTGTATAACACAACACCCCGATCTTCCGGTAAGAATACATACTTAAAACTTCACAAGATCCTCACATCCACTAGGTAAGGTGTTAGGATCGGTTCCCAAAGCTAACCTATTCTCCATTACTAACCACGTGATTCATCCTTATTACATCCTACACCATTTATACGTCCTTCGGGAGTCAACTAAAGTAACGACTCTACAATTCTTAAGAATTCCTTAAATTTCTTAGGTAACACTTGCCAACTTAAAAATCATCGACTTAATCCTCACAAGATCCTATGGTAACATCCACGTTAAGACTATAGAACCCAAAAATTTTGAAAACTTCTCGAGCCAAATCACACTAGCTAAACTTTTGCATACAAGTGCTTCTCACCAAGGATTATTAACCTCTATCCTCCAATGATTTTCATGATCCTCTCTAACTTTAATTAACAAGAGACCCTCAATTCTAATTACCATAAAGCCATCAAAATAAGTGGCGTAAAATTCTCGCTTATCATACTTAGAATAAACACATACGATACCTTGATGAAAATACAATTACCATCTACTCACTACTAGCACGAAAATTCTTCCGAAAAGACTTCTTATGCAAGTCTAACACCAACCAAATACCTTTTACACTTTTTAACCAACATTCTTCTCGGCTTACGCGCATATAACAAGTTAATACCATATGTAAAGGTTTATCTATATCAAATACCAATATAATCAAATTGGGGTAATAGAAAGGAAGACTCATTTCTTATGGCATAGTTTCAATACCAATGCATTAACAACTACTTTACCCCTCCGTGTCAAGTATATCTCCTTTTTACAAATTGGTAATCATACCAAATCAATCGGCAATACATACTCAGTATGACCACATCACTATCGTGGTAAATCAGGGGGGAGGTTCGAGGTATCCTCTCATAAGAGCAGAATCCTCTAACAATAAAACAACATCTCAAACAATATATGTCACATATAAGCAAAATGTGATGCCAAGCATAAATGATATGCAACAGATCCATAAAATATGACCCCTAATTCCGAGACAGGAATATACCTTTAGTAACCTCTCGAGGAAACTATCTCTCCTAGGTTCGAAACATGTACTCGACCATAGACCTTCTCTTTCGGTTCTCCTTCGCTATCTCTTTTGGTACCACCTCTTTGACGTCCACCCGCCGACCGCCGCTTGAAACTCGTCCCCGAAGAAACTTTGGACAATTCCTCCTAAAGTGTCCCATTTCTCCACACTTAATACACTTACCTTGTTTACTCCAACAATGATCTTCTAAGTATGCCCAATCTTCTTGCAAAATTTACAATTCATCCCATACTGTTTGGATTTTGGCCTAGATGAAGAAGCTACAACAAACTCTCCTCTCACACTTCCCGAAGTTAAGGTCCTTGGGTCAGTCCTCTAATGATTTTGGATCCTTGTCCTATACACTTTGGCTTGTTTCCAATCTTACTTCCGGATCTTCCACTATTTTCCTCAATGTCCTTCCCGACCTTATATGCCCTATCTATGACTGTCTGATAATCAATGAAACTATCAATTCATAATTTCTTCCTAAACTC
Organism: Adenophora triphylla var. japonica; assembly: GCA_022495995.1. Classification (NCBI taxonomy): domain Eukaryota; kingdom Viridiplantae; phylum Streptophyta; class Magnoliopsida; order Asterales; family Campanulaceae; genus Adenophora; species Adenophora triphylla. The sequence goes on along the minus strand of JAFEMH010008137.1, from coordinate 58,841 downwards.
ACTCCTCAAACCTGTTACAAACTTCTGAACCCTTTTCACTTCATGCGATACCAAATGAGGGCAACACTTAGCTAATTCCTCAAACCGGACCGAATACTGATTCACCGTCATGTTCCCTTGTTTTAGTCTTAAGAATTCAATCTCCTTCTTATCCCTTGTAACCATGGAAATGAAATAGTCCTCGAACCGTTGAGTGAAATTATCCCAAGTCTGGGGCGTATGATCCCGCTCCCAACTTCCCCTTCACAATCCGCCACCACTGATCACCTGGACCTTCAAGTTTGAAAACGGCATACCTAACTCTCTCTTTGTTGGGACTTCCTATAACCTCGAAAATCCTATTCATCTCTGCTAACCATTTTTCCGCCTTTAACGGATTCGGATCTCCGTAAAAGCTCGGTGGGTTCATTCTCACAAATCTATCTAATCCATCACTTTGGTATCCCTCAGGTTGATCCGGAACCGATCCTCTAGTCTCCATATTATGTACAAACATCCTGAACAATTTCATCATCTCTTCATTCTGATTTCCACCTATACCCATATCTCCTTCAATTTCTAGAACCTTCCGCTGATCATCCTTGCTTCCGGCCATTAGAACGAACTCCTGCATTAAACACTTGGCGTCAATTTCCACACATTCCCCCTTAGTTTAGACATCTACCCTTGACCTCTAAACTAAGCTCTGATACCAACTGTGAGCACCCCAACCCGGAACCTAACACGTGTCCCGAGCTAAGGGAGCTCAAACTAAGAAAATCCATCTAAAATTTTTTTTAAACATTTATTTGCCTTTAAAGGAAAACCACTTTTCAAACTTCCAAATAAAAATCAATTGATAATATCCCTTCTTAAAGGAAATCCAACTACAACTTTAATAAACCGAAATCTAACCAATTACATTGGAAACCTTAATTAACCTTGTTTAACAAAAGAGTTTTCCATACAAATTACAAAAGAAGAATACTTAATAAATACTCCTAACAACCGACTCCTACACTTAACTTGTCAAGCCCCAAAAGCAAAAGTCCACAATGAAATCCCCGGCCTCACGGGTTCGGGTCACCTGGCTCGAATCTAAAACAAGAAAGGGAGAGGGGTGAGAATAAATCTCAATGAGCTATTATGATATGCAAAGAAGATGCCAAACAAAGTGCAACACATAGCATGGTAGCACATAACACATTATGAAAGCGGTAAACACCTTTCGTTACCTCATTTTACCTTTCCCGTCTCGAACAATAAGTCGTACAACGTGGGAGTAAAACTCCACTCTTTGGTGAATTGCCTCCAGCACATTCACCTCTTATAGGACTCGTACCCCAGAGATCCATATAAGAAAGGATACCTATATTAGAGTATCCAACAATAATATCGTCCCTCCTTACAACGATCGCAACAGGTCTGTAAAGCCTTTTGGGTCAATACGTCAGCAGCATGCCCCCACTCCGTGGCCACAGAGTGGGGAAGGGTCACCAGTATGATTTAACCTTCAATCACTTATTGAACAAATCAATAATTGATTGAAATCCATCATATCCACCCGAACATAAACACGCTCAAGCACATAATAGATACTTGAGATAATCCACAAAACGGGATAACAATATAACAACATACGGTAATGTATACTCATGCTAAACAGAACCATAGTACAACAATTCATGTAATACACAATGCATAACCCATCAATGCATATGAACTCAATTTAAGGTAACAATATAACCACATAATCCACACCGGAATACAATAAAATCAACGAGCCAGATAGTCCTCAACCGGGATACAATACTAGCAACAAACCAGATAATCCACAACGGGAAAACGACACAACCATATACCAAATAATCCACAATTGGGATAATCATGCTACAGTGATACATATACATTAACACAATAGTGTGGCCTATGGTTTTAAACATGATTCAAGCTAACTACCTGTGGTATGGGCAAGTAAGGTCACCGAGTATCATAAACCAATCCTACGAAGTCATTACTCAACCTTGAATAAATCTTATTAAAAGTGCAAGACCTACTTCCCAAGTTTGGACCACTTTCCGAACAATATTTAACTACTCCTACAATTCCATTTTGACCAAATAAAACGTCATGGCCAAACCAAAGTATCCTACTCTAACTAAGGTTAAAGAGGATCAATTCGTATCCGGGTTGATTAGGTTCTACTACTTTATATTGGGTGGGAGTCACCATTTCTAAGAGGTCAAACAACTTGCTAAACAATTCTTGTTTAAATTGAAAAAGGTTGGTTCAGGGGCTTGGGCGACCGCCCTAACCACTGGGCGACCGCCCAAGTGGACTTCCTAGGAATTTGAGGTTTCGCCATCTGGGCGACCGCCCTAACCTACTTGGGCGACCGCCCAAGTGTCCTTCCAAGGCAACCATGATTCTGTGGCTATGGGCGACCGCCCTAACCTACTTGGGCGACCGCCCAAGCCTCCAGCCAGCCCAAAATGCAGATTTTTACCCCCTTTAAGCCTAGGTTTCAAATCCTTCTAACTAAGCTTAGTTCAAGAAAACCAAATGATACTTCAATCTTATCAAGTCCCAACAAACATGTAAACTCCAAAACCAATTAACCCTAGATTATTTACCACTACCATTTCTACCCATTTCACAATTTCAAATGAATTCTAACTTTCCAAATCAAATTCCACCCATTCCTTTAAATCTAAATCAACTCCCATAAACCATAACATCTTTATTTTTAAGTCATTAACCCATTTCCCAACTCCAAGAAGACTTCCAAAACATATAACAACAACAACAACAACAACATAGTTCATGAACATTAAAGAAGGGAAAGTCATAATAACTCACTTTAGGGTTTTGAAAAGTGGAAGGTCGATCTTTCTAGCTTGATGAATTCTCCTAGATGATTCCACTTCAAAAATGCCCTTAGATTTGAATTTGGAGGAGAAGTAGCTTGGCATTCAAAGCTTGGAGGAAGGGGCTTCCATGGAGCTTCTCTAGGTTTTTCTCTAAGAAGGAAGTGGTGAATGAATGAAGGAGGAGGAAGGGAGTAAGAGGAGGATGATGGAGAGGGGGCCTGATATGGAGGGAGAATGGGGGAGGCACATGGCAAGCCTAGGAGGGAGTAAGACTTTGGCCCCCCATGGGAAAATTATCTAAGGCTTCCACTTTAAATTTAACTAACCTTTACTCAAATAATTCATCCTACTCAATTAACCTCCTTGCACTATTTATCATATTTCCATTTTTATTATTTCTTCAAGGTTCTTATTTAATGTCTAATAAATTCATAAAAGATTCTAAATTTACTTCCCACCCAAATTATCTTAAATTACGAATTTTAAAGACATAATTGAACACATAAAGATAACATGAATATTAAAAGCATATAATATACTATTTAAAATTAGTGCCTAGGGTTGGGGTCGTTACAGGAGTACGGGGCCTTCGTGAGGAGGAAGCTGAGGACGCCGCAGGTACTGGCGAGGGAGAGAGAGGCGGGCCCGCAGGCTCCCCCAGAGGTTCCGATGCCGGGGCCGGATTTCACGTATGTCCGTGGGGACGGGTCGAGGCGGAGGGTGTCTGTACCCGTTTCTGAGCAGGCTCCTGCTGCATACAGAGTGGATCCCGATAGATCGGTGAGTGTGCTGACTCTTTTCCATCTTGGCATCTTTTCTGTATTTTTTTTTCTTTTTGTTGTTGAGTATAACTGTATTGCTGAGCGTTTCCTTGGCTGCTTGTTGGTGCAGGTCCCGGGGAGAGCCTATGATATGCTGACTCGCCGTTATGTGGCGATGAGGTCGTTTGCGAAGAAGATGGCGTCGAAGATTTCATCCCGGTCTTCGCGACGCGTGCTCGCGCACCAGCCTATGCCTTCGAGGCATTCTCAGACGTTCCTCCGCCTAGAGCCGAGCCTGAGCCGCAAAGCAGAGGGACCTTCGAGGGGGCGGCATAGCATGGATGCCGGACATCTTCGGGAGCTCCGGGCAAGCACTCTTTATCGCTTCTTCCCTCCGCAGTACGCACAGGGTGAGGGATCCTCAGAGCCTTCTTTCTTCGATCCTTTCGTCGGATTTGATCATTCGGATTACTTTGAGTGGCAGCCTCCGGCGGGGGCTCGGTACTCTGATGAGGAGGACGTGGCGGGCGAGTTCACAGGGATGCCCGACTTCTCTCTGGAGGACCTCGGCGAGGATGATGATGATGCTGAAGAGTCGAATTAGGGTCCATTTGCTTTCCCTCTTTCCATATCTTCTCTTTTTTTTTTTTTTTTTTTGTTTAGCAACAGACATTTGATGTACCTGTAATAAAACACTCGTATTTGCACGGCAAATAGCATTTTATTTTAAGATGTAATGTCATTTTTTGTGATTTCCCGGGATTTGTCCTAGAAATGGTTGCTATTATTATTATATTTTTGTGCATGCCACGTGAGCTGAGAGTGCGTTTGTGGGTAGTGTATGCTCACCGGGAATGGCTTTGGCCAGTGTTTGGGCAGTTTGGAGCAAGGTCCCGCTGAGGACAGTGGTTGTTGTACTGTTCGTACCGGGGAAATGGGTTCTCGCTTTGCAAGCGAGGTCCGTACGGACATACCTAGCATGCAAAGAGGTCCGTACGGACCAACCTTGCTTTTTGGGAAGGAGATAAATGCTTTCCGTGTCTCGGTTCTTCCCCATTTCCCCATTTGCAGCCCATTTTCAAGCTTTCTTCCTCATGTTCTCTAGGAACCTCCATTTTTGCCACGGATTCTTCGTACGTCCCTAGAATTTTGTCGAGGCTTTCGCAGGAGAGGCAAGCACACTTCCTTGAGCAGCTTGAAAACGTGGATGCGGCGCCGTATGAGGCATCGTAGACGGGCTGAGGTAAGGTTTCGTCTTTGCTCGATTTGGTCTTTTAAGGAGTTGGTTCCTGATTGGGATTTGTTGCGGGCTGCCGCGAAGTTCTGGGATGTTAGGAGGCATGTGTACTGTTTCTCCTATAATGAAATGGTGCCCACTTTTGAGGATTTTCGGGCTTTGATGGGGGGACCGGAGGTGGAGGCCATCTCGCTTCCTTTGATTGGTGGTGCTGCGGTGAGCGTGAAGCTTGCAGGCTTTCTTCGTACTTCGTTGGAAGAAGTGCAGGGCATGATCCTTGATTCGGGTCATATCGACATTTCTGAGCTGCCGGAGCGGTTCATGGTTGATGATGAGAGTGACGTCTCTTGGGATGCATTCGCCTTGTGCACGATAGCGACGCTCTTCATGGTCAGCTCCCTTGGCATTTGTGATGGGGCTTTGCTAGATGTGGTAGGGCACTGCAGAGCTGGAGAGGATATTGTCCCGTTGGTGCTGGGGGAGACTCTTCATGGTATCGACCGTCTGGCGACTGGGGATCGTTTTATGAGAGGGGGAAGCCCCGCTTTGCTCACCTTGTGGCTGCGAGAGAGACTTCAGGCCATGCCCGAGGCTCCGACGTCGTTTAGCCCGTGGTCATTTGCTCAGCGACCTCTTGTGTTGGATATGGATCAGTCCGCTTGGGAGAGATGGATGGCACAGCTTGGTACGCATCAGATCCGCTGGTGGGTTCCTCACTGGGGGATTGAGACTAGGAGGATCTTGCAGGAGGGGTCCTACGTTGTCAGAATTCCAGGTTTGTCTTGGTCCTCCTTCTATATTCCGTCGCTTGTTTCCCGGCAGTTTGGGATGAAGCAGGAGCCTTTGTTGGGCTGGGATGACCTTGCTACTGCGGAGGTAGTTCCTCTTTGTATGGCAGCTTCAGGTGCCTTCTTGTATTTTCTGAGGGTATGGAAGTATTCCGCTTTCCCTCCTGTGGTACTCCTTAGACGTCGGGGGAGTGTCGTATTGACGACTCAGTACCTGGCCTGGTATGAGCAACGTGTTGGGCAGTCCCAAGTGGTCTTGGAGAGCAGGCGTGTAGCGATTCTGGGACCCGGTTGCCGTAGTAGCTATTGCCTTAGGAGTTCCGAAGCCTGGTCTGACCCTTTGGATGTGACGGGAGACACTTTGTTTGACTACGAGACTAGAGTTGACCGACTGACAGGGAGAGGTCCTCTTTTGCAGACTCGCAGGGAGGAGATCCGAGCCGAAGCACGGGCGAATGAAGCCCTGAGAGCTACTGGATTGTTTGACTCTACGGGGAGGACCCCAGATCTCGGACTGAGAGACGCAGAGTTGGTTCACGTGGAGCGAAAGAAGACTCGCCGGGGACGAGGGAAGAAAGGGAAGAATGGCGAGGGGACAAGCGCAGACGGCGCGGAATGACCTCCTAGGTATCCATTCATTGCATTGCAAACACATTATTAGTTAAATGTATTAAGCTGTCTTTTAGCATGTTGTGAACTTGAGAGTAGACCGTGCTTGAACTCATCAAGAAATGTTGTAACCGTTAGTGATTTGTGATTTACTTTTAAAGCTTTGTCGAGACGCAAGATCTCTTGTTTGCCTTTGCTTCTGTTGTGCACTTTGTCGGCGTCCGTCCTTGGACTTTTCTGTTGCATTTGCGGACTTGAAGCAGTCTGGGCCATGACGGCAATCCCTTTTGCTTAGGCTTTGTGCTTGGCTGAGAGGTCGAGTGATCTCCTGACAAGTCGTTTTGACGGTCTTTTTTGCAGCTTCCTTGCCTCTTGTTGGCGTCGGGCTCTTGACCTCTTTTTGCAGCTTCTGCTTGAGCTTCTTTTTTTTTGTGAGCCCTTGCTCGAGCTCTCTTTTTTTTATTTTTATTTTTTTTGTGAGCCCTTGCTCGAGCTCTTTTTTTTGTGAGCCCTTGCTCGAGCTTCTTTTTTTTTTGAAGCGCGTGAGGGCGAAGACAAGCCCCTGGCTTGGAAGCAGACATGAGTCAGTCGTTTGATGCTGAGTGACCCTCGGATGTCCTTTGATGTTGCCGCCGTCGTTTGACTTGGTCAAGGTGACTGCTGGGGCGTGTTTCTTGAAAAGTGCGTAGCTTGATGGAGGTCTTGATTGACATTCAAACTTTTGACTTTTTTGTGTATTTTTAGACCGGACCAATTAAGGTTGCCTACGTTCCCCCGGACTAGAGGGCTCAGGTCTGCGTAGTTCGACACTACATGGAGTGCCAAGAGATGCACAACTGTTCTTCTTTAGGCGAAGTATCTGCGAAGTTTGCTTCCGTTGACTGGATTCATGAAGGGATTGCCGTCTAGGTCTGTCAGCTTCATGGCGCCTCCGGAGAAGATCTTTTGAACCACGAAAGGGCCGATCCATGTGGGTTCCCATTTTCCCAGTGGGTTGGTTCGAGTGGGAGGCTTTTCTTTGAGTACAAGGTCACCTTCCCTGATGTCTCGGGATTTGACTTTCTTGTCGAAAGCTCTAGCCATCCTGCTTTGATAGGCTCGGACGTGTTCCATGGCCTTTAGTCGTCGCTCGTCTAGCAGAGCCAATTCATCATGTCGGCTTCGGAGCCATTCGACTTCGTTGATGTCATTTTCCAGCAGCACTCGGAGTGAGGGAATTTCTAGCTCGATGGGAAGGACTGCTTCCATCCCGTACGTCAGGGCAAATGGGGTTTCTCCCGTGGCTGTTCTGACTGATGTGCGGTAGCCCCAAAGTGCAAGGTGCAGCTTCTCGGGCCAATCTCGTCCTCGGGTGGTCATTTTTCGGATGATCCGTTCGAGGGTTTTGTTTGCTGCTTCCACGGCGCCGTTTGTTTGTGGCCGGTAGGGAGAAGATTTGTGGCGTGTGATCTTGAATTCAGCCAGCAGTCTGTCGAATTCCCCTTCGAAGTGTGAACCATTGTCTGATATGACCTCATTTGGGATGCCGTATCGGCAGATGATGTTTTCCTTGAGGAAATGCGCGACCTTCTTGGAGGTGAGTACCTTGTAGGACTTGGCTTCGACCCATTTGGTGAAGTAGTCGATGGCTACTAAGATGAACTCGTGACCGTTGCTACCTGGCGGAGCGATTTTCCCGATGACGTCAATTCCCCAAGTGGCAAATGGCCAAGGTGTAGTCATGCAGTAGAGATCGTGGGGAGGTAGATGATTGAGGTTGGAGAACCGTTGGCACTTGTCGCAGCTTCGGACAAAGTGGATGCAATCTGCCTCCATGGAGATCCAGTAGTAGCCCATCCTGAGAATGATTTGCATCAGGGCTCTGGCGTTCATGTGGGGACCGCAAGCCCCATTGTGGACCTCGTTCATGAACTTGTTTGCTTCTTCTTGGCTGATGCAGCGTAGGAGTGGCCCATGGTAGCGTTTCTTGTATAGCATGTCCCCGAGGATGACGAAGTGAGAGGCGAGGCGTTTTAGGGCCATGATGCTCTTGGTTTTGACCCCTTCTGTGCGTGGGTCTTCCTTGTTCATGAAGGTGGTTTCCCCGTTCTTGAGGTATTGGAAGATCTGGTTTGTGCTGGAAATGGCGTCGGACTTGCGTCTCTTTGGCTCTTCAGCAATCTTGCAAATCGTTGTGATTAAAACCTTCTCGGCAGCTTGGGCCCGGTTTTTCTCTCGTTTGACAACATGCTTAAATGTTTGCTTGATGCATTTATTTAATTAATGTGTTTGCCTTTTGTATAGATGAATTGTTATTAACTTGTTTTGATTAGTTAATATCATCATTTGTTAAAGATGCAATGAAATGATTTTTTAGGAAGGTCGGACCTTTTATTGAAAGCGTGAAGACTGTACATTGTTGATCAAAGATTCACAATCGTCGGGCGTAAAGCCGTCAAAAGACTCAAAAGATGTGAATACACAGACAACAAGACTCGAAGCTAGACTATAGGCGACGAGGGATTGGACCAGGCTTCATTACTCTCGGATGGCTGTAGCTCTAGAGGGAGGGGTGCTGGTTCGGGTGGCCAATCTTCCCTTGGCATGAGTCCCGGAAAGTAGCTTGCATGCGGTTCGATTTCAAACCAGATCGCGGAGGTTTTTGGCTGCTCCCCTGATGATGTCCCTCCATTAGTGTTGCCACCAGTCCTTGGGGGTTTTTGATGATAGAAGTCGCTGAGGGCTACTTCTAGGAGGGCGAAGCATTCGCTGATTCGGAGTTGATTCTTGCTGATGTTGATCACTTTCATAGAATCTGCCTCTTTATCTGGGATCTTTGCTTGGACGACATTTACAATGTCTGATTCGAGGGGGCATGCTATATCTCCTTCCCTGATTAAGCCTTGGAGAAGGTTGCGCCACTGTTCATCCAGGTCGGACACCGGAATGTTGAATTGAACTAAGCTGTGATGGCTGTCCCCATAAGATCCGAGAGTGTCGGCTAGAGGGTTGTCTTGTACCAGGGGATCGGTGATGAGCCAGTTTGCAAGGGGGTTTTCGGCGAAGTAAGGGTCTACTCCTCGATCAATCTCCATTAGGGCATCCATCTCTTGATCCTCTCTCAAGCATTCTTCACAGTCGCATATATCAGAGTTGTCATCCTGACCCATGAGTTCTTCGATTTCCAACTCGTCGCGGCTTAGAGCGTGGATGTAAGGATCCACTTCGTAGCGGGACAGGGTAGGAGAATCATCTGGGGAAGAGTATTCGGTCATGTCGGGACCTTCTTCTGGGTCATAGCTTGCTGGCCAAGCACTTGCCATTGCACTGCTTCCGCGGATCACTTCGATCGCTCCATTGGCATTGATGAATTTCACGCATTGGTGAAGAGTAGATGATACTGCTTTCATCTGATGTATCCAAGGTCGTCCCAACAAAGCAGAGAAGGTTGGTTTAATTTCCACGACTTGGAACTCTACCGACTCCAGTTGTACGTCGAATTGGATCCTCAGATTGATGACTCCTACGATTGGTCGTGCAGTGGAATCGTAGGCTCGGATTACCCGAGGTGAAGGCCTTATCAGAGAACGGTCGATGCGGAGTCGTTTCAGTGTGCTCAAAGCGATGATGTTGACTGCGGAGCCGTTATCAATCAAGACGTTCGGGAGGAAGAACATCTCTATTTTTATGAGGATGAGGAGGGCTTCGTTGTGCCGATTCTCACATATTGGCAAGTCATCGTCTGTGAAGGCTAAACCGCTTCCCGTGCTACCGTTTGACTCAGTCTCTTCTGGAGAACGTTCAATCCATCCATTTGTATGCCTTGGCTGGGGCAAAGATCGTAGGGAGACAGTTGCCCTTGGGCGTTCTTGTCGGAATTCCCGGTCACGAGATCTCTTGACTCTGGTTTCACGCTCCCAGTCGTAGCGGGACAGCATGCTGACGGTTTCGGAAATTGCAGGGGGTCTGCTCTCGCTTGGAGTTTCGTCAAAGGCTATTGAGTTTACCCTGTCATTCCGGGGGAATGGATTTCCGATGGTATTGGGACCACGAGGGCGTTCCAATTTTCCCTCCTCAATGAGCCCCTGGACCACCTGCTTGAGCACGAAGCAATTGTCGGTGGTGTGGCCGGGGTAGTTGTGGAAGGCGCAGTGCTTGCTCATATCCATGTTGGGTTTGGGAGTCTTCGGTTGGAAATTCTCGAGTGGCTTGAGAAGATTTCGTTTCACCAAAGCTTCAAATACTTGACCCAAGGGCATTTCCAGGTTATCTAAATGCTGGAACTGTGGGAAGCGAGGGGGATTGTTATTCTTTGGGGCTGCTTGATCGCGGTTTACTTGAGCTCCGTTCTGAATGTAGTGCAATCGTATTCCGCCGCTTCCTTTCCTTCTGGTCGGGGCAAGAGTCAAGTTGCTGTGTTTGTTCGATAGCGGTAAGATGAGGCAGGGGTTGCTTTGTTGCCTTTTGAAGACTCCGAGTCTTTTCAAACTTTGTTCCGGCGTTGACCATGGCACGGAGATCCGGATAGAAATGGTGGCCGATCAAGGTCCTCAAAGATGGCTTCGAGGCGTGAATGGAAGATGTCCATCTCGCTCTTCTTTGGAAAGTGGATCCATTATCTCGCTTAGCTTCCGGTTCCATCTTTTGTAGAACTCGCCCACCGGTTCGTCATCCTTTTGTTCGGTGGCTTGTGAGTGTCATGGCGGTTTGTTTCCCATTCAAGATTGGCGCGGTACTTCTCCAGGAAGATTTCACTGATACGATCCCACGTGGAGCGGTTTTCCGCCTTCACATTGAGAAACCACCTTAGTGCCGTGGATTTGAGGGAATGCTGAAAATGATCTCGCCATCCGTTGAGGGGTTGCCCTTTGGCTCTCATACCCAGGACGTAGGTGTCGATGTGGGTTTTGGGCATTCTGTCCCGTCAAACTTTTCCATTTCCGGCATCTGAACTTCTGGAGGGAGAGGGACCACTTTGTTCGGATCAGCAGGCGGGAGGGAGTCCTTCCGAGAACTAGCTAGCTTGCCTTGCATGTCTTTCATTTGTTCAACAGCCGGGCCATGCTGGGGATCACTGTCTGAGGTGGGTTACCGTTTTCAGGGACGGAAACCGAAGATGGAGGTGGATTGGTGATGGAATTGCCATTCGGGAGTCTTGGGGAGGTAGTTGAGTGTATACCAACCCATACCCCGGGGTGTTGAAGTTGAGGGCGTGATTGCCAGGTCCGCTAAGGGTTGTGTTTGGGAGCTGGGGAAACGATTCGTTAGCCCCAATTGGCGTACTAGCGGGTGGCAAGCTTGAGATGCCTGGATATCCGCTCGGGATGCCCGTCCCCGGTAAGCATGGGGACTTTTGATTGTGATTGCGAGGCTCGTATAGAGGCAAAGGATTGAATCCTGGGGGATACCGAGATGCATCAGGGATCCGACGAGCAGGCACGTATGTGTGTGCTGTACCGAGCTTGATGCGTGAGCCGGGAAACCGACCCGCGCCGAGGCGGGTGGCTGCCTGAAAGCCGGCTGACCGACGCCCGAGGGGAGCTTTAAGCGAGAGCCGCTTTGCGTTCTTGGGGTCTCGTAGCTTGGCGGAGGCGGAACTTCGATAGCTTTGAGAGACTGGGGGAGCCGGTATGTCTTCGTCCTCTATGAGAACAAAGGTTCCGTCGGGTTGGGGAACTGCAACGGTTCCTCGAAGACGCAAGGTGTCTACGATCCAGGCTTGCTGCTCTTCTTGGCGCTTCTTGATGGTTTCGAAGGCTCGCAGCACCTCCTCCATTGTCTGGAGGTTCCTTAGTGGCGGGGTTCCATTTCCCTCACTGTTATCTGTTGATCCCGTCATGGGGGAGTAGCGGACGGTGCGGACCGTTGAACTGGAAGGGCTATCGGACCTTGTGACCTCGATACTGAAAAGGCGGCTTCCAGGTATTCTCAACCACTCTCGGTTCGCTGGAGGGGGTGATGGGCAAGGTTTAGACACAGGAATGGCCTAACGGGATAAAAGGGGGAAAGCTCACGTGGCATGCGGTTTCCGTTTCTCTTATGATTTTTTTTGTTGTTTTAATTTACTTAAAACATGTTTTCTCAGAATCCTAGGTAGGTTGGAAAAGATTGCTCTTCTTTTTCGCAACTATGCTAGATCCTGGGTCAGTGGAGACCATCTGTGCGGCTATAAGCCCCTCGTTTTGCACCTGTATTTCGACATCCCGGGGTGGACGGCCCAGGCGAGGGTCCTATAGTGCAAGCGGTTTCCACCGGCCTAAAAGAAAAATCGAACCTAAGGACCGAGCCTGTCATGTTCGTTTTGATGCGTTAGCCATGTGAATAGTGAACCAAGCCGGCCACTAAGTCAAGATCAGGTCAAGAGTTCGGCATGACCTCTCTTTACCTTGCTTGCGCAAGGGATCTGTGACGTTAGGCGTTGGCTGGTCATATTGTCATGGCAGACGTATCAAAGGCGTGATGACATGGTGTCATGTGAGCATGGATGTATATCCGGACGGAACATCGTCTGGGTGTAGCCGGAAATCAAGATCAGTCAAGATTTTAGCATGACCTTTCATCGCTTTGCTTGCGCAAGGGATCTTGAGTTTCGAGCCTTGACTCAGAAAAATGGCCGGCATGGTGTGTATATGTATCCAGCCGTATGACACGGGACCGGGTAAAAACCAACCGAGTCCGGGACAGAGTGTGACTCCAAGACTCAAACGTGTGGGGTTGACGCTTGGCTAGGATGTGATGTTTGGAATGATCCCGTGCGCGTCCAAGAGGCCTAGGAAGACCAAACGGACCGCAACCGAGACCACTCCGGGTTGAGGGTTGTAGTGTGCAGTGTATCCGAGGCGGCGGTGCGCGTAGCGTGCGGTGTAACCGAGGCAGCAGTGTGAGTAGAGTGCGGTGTAACCGAGGTAGCAGTGCGCGTAGTGTGCGGTCTCTAAAATTCTTTTTCTGAGTAAAACAGAAGTTTTTGAAGAATTTTAAATGTATGCACAGATGTATATTGATGCATTTTTTTTTTTTATTATTTTTTTTTGTAAAATAAAAAGTAAAGCACGTGCACACACACACAACAGTTAAAGGAAGGGGTAAAATGAAAGTTTGACCCTCATCATCGTTTTAAAAATCTTTTGTTTTGTTTAAAAAGATTTTAAAACAAAAAGTCCCCAGCGGAGTCGCCAACTGAAATTACCCGGATTCGAGAGGCTCGCGCCCCGGCATCTGGCATCTTTCGCGTTGGCGGCGGTTTCGTCTCGCCGTTTGTTTTCGCATTTGTAGAGTCGCCACGCCGTTTTTATTAAGCCCAAAACATTGAAAAAGGGCATCAGTTTAAAGATAATTTTAAACTGTTTTTGTGTGATGAGATTTTGAGTTCGGAGGTCAGATGACTCCTCGGGAAGAGAATATTAGAATATTAGAGCTCACCCGAGTCGCCTCGTAAAACGAGTCTTTCGGATACCCCTAATATCCTTTAAATGTTGTGTGTGTGTGTGTGTGTGCTTTTAAAAATGCATGTTGTATCGGATGTCTACATTGTATGCTATGTATGGAAATGTATTGAAATAGTAATGGAAGGAAGCCTTACCAATGTTGGTTCGTGTCTGTCTTCCACTGGGGAATAGTGTTTGAGGTCGGAGTAGCGTTCCGGTATGGATCTGGATTGCTTCGGGAGATGCCGGTTGTCTGCGGACAGAGTTTCGGCGTGAGTTGATGTTGCAGGCTGCGTTCGGGCAGAGGTTCGGCGTGCGTGGGGATCGTCGGGATCACTCGGGCAGAGGTTCGGCGTGCGTTGTGGTGGCAGGAGTCACTCGGGCAGAGTTTCGGCGTGGTTTGGGATCGCCGGTTTGACTCGGAAAGAGTCGGGACACCGTGGAAAGACCAGGCAAGGCCTCGGAGTACCACGAGGGGCCTCAGAGTACCTCGAGAGTGCCTCGGGGCAGCGCGGGAGCGTCGCGGGAGCGCTCGGGGAGGCTTCGGAGCACCACGAGGGGGCTCGGAAGGCCTCGGAAGGATCCGAAAGGGGCCGGGAATGCCTCGGAAGGACTTAGAGGGGAAGCCAGAAGGCCTAGGGAGGAAGAGAGAAGTGGGAGGTGTGTGAAAATGAGGAGGGGGAGCCCTCTATTTATAGTGCCAGATTTGGTGCAAAGAGGTCCGTACGGACCTCCCTGGTAATCCAGTTTTTTGGTTTTCCTCGATTTGAGGGAATATGTGATAATGGTGAATATTCTGTAATTATGGTGTCCCCTGAGCAATAAGGTCCGTACGGACCATCTTGCATGCAAAGAGGTCCGTACGGACCAACTAAGCATGAGGGTAATCATTTTCTCCGGGATTTGAGGGAATATTGTGGACTTTAAGGGGATTCAGTAATTATGATAACAAAGAGGTCCGTACGGACCATTATTGCTTTTCCAATTTCCTGAAAATTCCCGAAAGGTCCTTTTGTCCCTTTTTATCCCAGGAAGGCTCCTCCCTTGGTTTGGCTGGGGGTTTAGAGAGGGTTTTGAGTGAGAGGGGTCGTCGAGACTGTGTTGATGAGTCTGCGGTGCTTCCCGTGCGTTTGAAAGGGTGTGATCCAGATTGGGGTACTTACAGCTATGTGTGCAACCTATAATTCGAAGGCGAAATACTGATTCGGCACAAGAGCACATGCCACTGGGATGCAAGTATACATATATCATACATTATTTTCTCGTCGTTATAGTTTTTTTTGAACTGTTTTTTATAATCATTTTTTTTATTAAATTTCAGGTAGATCGGATCATCATTGTATCTCAAGGAGGTTACTGCCCATAACCTGCGAGTCTATCGTGATCAGCTGGCCAAGCTAACGAATGTTGTGTGGTAGCCTTATAAAGAGAGACAAGCTCCGGCCTACTGCTATCAGGGACGAGCCGTATGGATGGCGTGGGTCCCTCTTATATGCTTTGAGAGTATAGAGTGGCATTTGCCGGATCGTGTTCTGAGGCAGTTTGGCATGCTGCAGGGGGTCCAGAACCTTGCAAAACTCAGAGGACTTGCACATATTTGATAGGTGTGAAAACAATCTTGTGATTTGGAGCGACCGTTATCAACAATACATTGCACTTTGGGGACAACAGCGGAACTTACTGGCTGTGGGGATCCCAGGCTTTCACGTTATGCATTACACTGATCCATATATGATATGGTTTCAGAGCATAATGTGCATGTTTTTGTAGAACCCCCTTCATATAGAGGACGCTGGATACCGGTCAGTTGCCCCTTTACTAGAGGGCATAGTAAGTATTTACATTTTTCATTATTTTTTCTAGTTTTTTTTTTTTTAAAAACACTTCAATTTATTAACATATGTCTCATTCTTATTTTTTTTTGCTATAAAAACAGGTGCAAACCCTTCAAAACATGCATATCACCAATGAGGAGCAGCATCATATGTTGTGTCCGCAAAAAGCTGAGATGCGGAGGTTGATTAGACACACGCTTACTAACGTTAGGGAGCAACAACGACTTGAGGCTGCAGCACCTCCAGCACCGGTAGATCGCGTACAGGGGGTAGAACCTCGACAACTTCGTGTTAGACATCGTGCACAGCCACAACGACAACCACAAATGGACTTGCACGACGAGCCAGATGAGCCAGATCCCGAGGTCCAACCAGAGCCCGAGGTCCAGCCAGATTCTGAGACTCAGTATGATGGACTCTTTGATTATCCTTCACAGTGGGGAACTACTCAGGTGGATGAGACAGAGGAGAGGATTAGAAAGGAGGTTGAGGAGGGTATTTATTCAGGTGTTTACCCTCACCACGACCCGAGTCAGGGGAGTGGGGTTTTTAATGATGATGATGATTTCGTTGACCCTCTACCTAGGACTTTTCACACGTGGGTATTAGGGTTCCTTTATCATCCTCATGAGCGGATATTCCACCCTTCTCTGATCCGTCTGCGACTTCATCTAGTGGGGTACGTCTTACCCCTGCTCAACGGGAGGAGTTGATTAGAAGAGGGTCTCGGGAGCGGCATCCGACGAATAAGTTCACCCCGGCTGCCTATGACAGAAAGTATGAGAGGAGAAATAAGTGAAACTATTTTTTTATTTAGATGTAATAAAACTTTGTGGTATTAGTTGTAAGAAAACATTTATGGATTTTTTGTATGTATTTTAAGTTTTTATTTGGATGTTTGTTGTATGGTTTTTTAAGTTTTTGTATAATTTAGTATATTGTTTTGAGACTTTAGTACGTGATTCTGTTGTCTTTTATGGTATATTGTACAGGTTTTACAGTTTGATATATTGGTTTTGGTATATTGTACAGGTTGTAAACTTGGGTATATGGATTTTCTGTGTGCTGGTGGGATTACAGCAGTTTTTTGCTGCTGTAGGAATCACTGCAAGTGAACTCGCTACACCGTGTAGCGAGTTCACTTGCAGTGACTCCTACATCAGCAGCAAACTGCTGTAATCCGATCTGCACACAGAAACTGGATACAAGTCAAACTAAATCCAAATGAAAAACAAAATTATATTCAAACAACAAACAACACAAACTGTATAAACAATCAAAATTACATCCAAGTGTAGCGGTGCAATTTTAATGAACACAGAGTCGTCACTTATAATTTATTTAGGACAACAATAAGAAAAACCTTTTTTAAAAGATCTGGGTTTGGGGCTTAAGTGATGGATTTGGAAGGTCAGGGAGCACCGCATCCACCCAATCCGAAGATTGGTCTTGCTTAAGGGGGATTATCAATCAAAACAATATAATTAAATGATAACAAGAAAAACCCTAATTAATCTCTTAATTAGGAATATCGGGTTGTATGCTTCGAGATCACCTCCATGGATTGAAAGGACTCTAGGCTAACCCTTTTGATGGGATTACACTACTCTAAAAGCAATTAGAGGGATTGAGAAGAAGAATGTAAAAATATAGGAGTTTACCTTGTGTTTAGGGAGTATTTGATTTAGAACGTGGTTCTAAGTGTTTCTTCCTCCTTCCTCGGTCGAGAAAGGATTTGGACAGAGCTAGGCCTGGCTGATGGGTTGACCTGGGTTGGGTTGGGCTGGATTCAAATGGGTTATGGGTTCAGATGGGTTATGGGTTCAGATGGGTTATGGGTTATGGGTTCAGATGGGTTATGGGTCCAGAATTACTGGGTCGGGTCGGGTCGACCCGGTAGGTCATCTTTTTTTAAAAAAAAACTTTATTCACTCGGAAAAAAAAAAAAAAAAAAAAAAAAAAACTTACGCCAGAATTTCAAAACAAAGAGATACGGAATAGGAGCTCTAGGAATATTACTGGAACTTCAAAAAATATGCTCTTGAAATCCATCACCAAACCAAACAAAAAAATAAAAATAAAAATATTACTGGAATATTACTGGAATTCAAAAAAAAAAAAAAACTATACTACTGGAAGAACTATAAGCCAGAAATCCTTAGTCTTTTACTACATTTGACACAACAGTCAACAGCAGCAGTGACAACAAAACAAGAAAAGGGGCCAAATATGCTCTTGAAATCCATCACCAAACCAAACAAAATAAATTTCAAAAACATCTGCTAGTCGCGTTCTCGATACGCCTCATCAACCAAACAAAATAAATTTCAAAAACATCTGCTAGTCGCGTTCTCGATACGCCTCATCTGAATTTTTCCTTCTTTTTTTTTCCTGTTTTAAGAAACACAAATCAAATAGAAAACACAAATCAAAGTCCCAATTTAACACTTTTAAAATTAAGTGCTTGGATTCTACAAATCTCAGAATATGAAGCTCAAGTTTCCAATATCAGAAAGCTAATATGTACAGATTCTGTACATTAATTCTAGAAAGTTAATTGCTCCATACCTCATTTTAGTCCTCCGCAGCCAATATCAGAAGGCTATTTGATTCTGTGTTGCTTGCGAAGCTCAAGTTTCCAAAGTCCTCAACGAGGCACTCTTTATCATCTCCGTCTCCATCTGAATCATACTTTACTGCAAAGTATTTTAAGACCAAATAACTTGAGTATTCAACAATAAAATATATTTTGTCCAAAAAAATCAATAATCAACAAATAAATATAATACCATTTAACCAATCTCGTAAGCATATCAATGCCTCAGCATTTGATGGTAATAACGAATTCCGATACTTTCCAAAAATTTGACCTCCAATGCTAAAGGCAGACTCTGAAGCTACAGAGGTTATAGGTACACTTAGAATATCGCGTGCCATCATGGACAACTCTGGATATCTAAGTGTATTCCCTTTCCAATAACTCAAAACGTTCAATTTTTCATGCAACTTTCTATCAAACGGTTCCTCTTCCAAATACAAATCTAGCTGAGACTTGTTTATATTCGGTGCATGATGTTGGCTTTTAAACGTATCAAAACCCTACAAAACATTGGAAAGATTTTTTTTAATCTTAAGCTACTTATTAAACAAAAAATAATAATTCGTAAATGAACTAAAACATAAACTTACATCCAATACATCTCTTTTTTTACCGGCATCCATAGTACTCGTACTCGTCGATTGACATTGTGAGGAATAAGTTGATACATGCTTATACTCTTCGAATAGAGAATACAACTTGTCTCGTACACCCGACACCAATTTTTCAACTTCATCTCCTTCATAGCCAAGCATAGAATAACAATATTCAACCATCTTCAACTTGTAGCGCGGATCTAAACAAATTGCCAATGACAATATCGCACTATCTTTCTCCCAATATTTTGTAAACTTGATCATCATGTCTTCTGCCATTTCACTCAATAAAAAATCCCCACTTTTCAATTGCTCATCAATAACCAAAACAATCTTCCACATATTTAAAAAATATAAATTTGAGGTCGGATATTTGCAACCGGAAAAAAGCATTGTAGTTTCATAAAATGGCTTCAAGAATTCTGCAACTTTCTCAGCTTTTATCCATTCTTCTTCTTCGGTTGACAACTTTTGAAGTTGGAATCAACCAACTTCATTTGAGAAAATGCCTTACGGTGTTGTAACACGGTCTCTAGCATAAGAAAAGTTGAATTCCATCTAGTTGCTACATCTTGATCGACTTTTTCCTCCTCAGAGAGAATTGAGAAACCAATTCCATAAAGGCTACCTTTCTTGATTCCCACCTAATGTACTTCACACTCTCTCGAATTTTGTTAATAGCAACTTCAACCACTTTAAGCCCTTCTTGAACTATAAGGTTTAAAATATGTGCGACACAACGCACATGTATGAATTCACCCTTAGATACAAGAGCATTTTTCAACAAAAGGTGACTCTTCAACATATTCACAACTCCATCATTATAAGAAGCATTGTCTAAGGTGATCGAGAATATTTTTCTATCAATACCCCACTCCTTCAAGAAACTAATCAATCTATCACCAATGAAGCTACCATTGTGAGGAGGAGGAACATGCCTAAAGTTTAAAATTCTTTTTTGTAAAATCCAATCCTCATTTACAAAATGGGCTGTAAGTGCCATATAACCATTACCAGAAGGTGAGCTCCAAATATCTGAAGTAAGACATACCCTACTTCTAATCCCTTCAAGTTCGAGTTTTATCCTTTCTTTCTCTTGGTTATACATTTTAAGCACATCGACCTTTACTGTGTTTCTTGTAATATGTCTTACTCCGGGATTTAAAAAACTAAACAATTCCCTTGTTCTCTCATGCTCAACAAACTTAAATGGGTAATTGTGCGTAACAATTGCAACACACATTTTTTCTCGAAATACTCCTTGGTCTAATGGAGCATAAGACGCTTCATCAGACTCTTTTACCTCCAAATCATGTTTTTTCAAATGTCGTTTCAAATTTGCCGTACCATATGCGGAGGGATCAGTTATACCTGTGTATTTGTGGGAACAGAGTGTACATGACAACACATACAGACCATCTTTACCAAGAGATTCGTCAAAAAATATCCATGCCTGAAGTTCTTCTCCTTGGTGCAGACTTCCTAGCTCTTTTTCCAAGACAAGCAGAAGATCCTTCACTATTCACACTGCTTGCTTCCATCTGATAAAAGAAAAAAAAGTCTGAATTGGTCATAGAACTATCAAGGAATATGCATATCAAGAAAGCCAAATAAAAAGAAAAAAATTGCATTTCCGTTCTATGCGAACACTCGGTACAATCTGATAGTGAAATGGCTAAAATCTTGTTTATGAGCAATTCATCCCAATTTCACTCAACTTCTAAACCTTGTTCTTCATCCTTTATCAGATTCTTCAATTGATTTGATTTTCAAGTGATTCAAAGCAAAGCCAATATATATTTAATATTTGTTTAGATTATTTTATCCAATCTTTGGAAACTCCGCAAATATAAATGAACAAAGGCCAAAAAAGAAAGCAAACAACAACTCTTAATATGAACAGAAGACAAAGACAAAAGTTCCCATTGAAAACACCAGTTCTACTACATCAACTGATACAAAAAGAATATAAACATTAATACCCATTATTTATTCAGAATCAAATCCATAAACCCTAAATCAGATCAGGATTCAGGACCCAAATTCTGCCCTTCCTCAGCTTGTTCTTCATTTCTACTGAAGAATCAGCTGGAAAATAACAGAAATTTGCTGGGGAAACAAACAAGAAGAAGAAGGATTGACCTGTCGTGACAACGGAGATCTTCCAGACACGCCTAGATTTGCGTCATTGGTGTTGATTAGGGTTTGATTGCGCCGTCGATGGAGTAAGAGCGGAGATGCGAGGAAGCCAGGTGAAGACTGAAGACGGAGGATTAGGATTTAGGGCGTCGTCGAAGAATGAGGGGATTTGAGACGTGAGACCGTGAGTAACGGGTTAAACAGGTAAGTGGGTTAAACCTCTCTTAACCCGTGAATTGGGATGGGTTTAAATGGGTTATCTATTTGAACCTTTTTATTTTATTGGGTTGGGTTGGGTTGGGTAATTAATGGGTTGGATTGGGTGGGTTCATGGGTTAATGAATAATATTGACAGGCCTAGACAGAGCTTTGCCTTGATTTTAGGCTTGAGCCTCGATGTTCGTCAATCAACAAGGTAGATGGACGAATTTAGGTGTTTGTTTATGAGTGTTTTACAGGAATCTTTCAAGGAGAGAAACCAGTAAATTGTCTGTCGACCATCCCCCTGAAATACTGAAAGTCATCTAATATTTATAGGTTTTGATTTACTTGGTCACCAAGATAGGATTCCACCCAAGGAAGGTTCTAGAACTCTCAAATCAGTAGAGACCCAAATTGGATAAGAGTTTATCAAGAAAAGAGGTTGAGACGGAGAAGGAAAGTGATTCTGCACATCCTGCAGAGGGGTTGTCTTGCGCGAGACACGCCTGTTCCGCACGGGACAACTAGTCATTCGACTATTCTGTCCTCTTCAGTTATTCCGTTAGTCAGTTAGGTCCAAAACTAACGAGGTTAGTTAGAAAATTAACGAAACATGACGAAACTAATATGCTTTCATCAAAACACAAAAGAGAGATGCAGAGTAGTGTAATCATGTAATTATTGGTTCAGAATGAGGTGTTTACACCAAGTCATACTCAAACGAAATCCAAATGAAATACAAAGTAAATCCAACAACTCAAACATAAATTAAATGGAAAACATTCTTCTTCTCCCTAATGTTTGGGCATCTACGACGATTGTGGCCTTCTTGTATGCATAATTAACACTGAGTCTTCCATTTATCTGCTTGAAAGTCCATACAATTTCAGAAGCGTCTTGATCTAGGCCGTACGAACTTCGCAGAACGTCGAAGGTGGGGATTAGGAAAAAAACGTGGCACCAAACCATCCACATCCCAATAGTCCTCGTGGTGGATTGGTTCAGATGTTCCCTTTCATGTCTTGTAGTATTTCCTAATGGTGTAAAATGGAGAAACGAAAGAACGACCATCAAGATGTTGTGCATGGCAACATTCAAGAAGATGGGAACATGGCATGTGATAGGCAACCCATTTACCATATATGCATGTACGCTCATTAAATCGGGCAATTTGGATATTTCCACATTTATCAACCTGACGTGCGGTTGTCACTTGATACACCCCCATTTCATGAGTGTTGAACCTCCTTACTTGATGTGTCATACCTTTCTCGCTATTCTTCAAGTATCAGTAATGAACTTTCTGGCTGTTGGTGTAGGGGATTGATGTTAGGGTTATCAGGATTACCTCCTAAGGTATTAAGTGAAAATCCATGCCTTATTGAAAGTACTCCACACAACGGTAGAAGGCAGTTTCAACAATTGTTGGCATCCCATGGGCTCCCTTCATGACACCATTGAAAACCTCAGAAATGTTAGTAATCATGATGTCATATCTGTAACCACCATCGTGTGCCAATGTCCATTTTCTGGCATCTAAATTCAGAAACCATGCAATTGCCTCGGGGTTAATTTATCGGATACTCTCAAATGTAGATTTCAATTTTCTATCTTGACTTGCTTTACCCGCTCTCCAAAACAGATACTTCAAACCTTCCCCTCTATGTTTATCCAAGAAATTTGCTCGCATATGTCTCAAGCAATATCGATGATGCACATTTGGCCACCACGTATCTTCCTCTATAGTTTTAAAAATGCCGTGATGACGGGCCAATATCAAACATACTTCGCGACTCTTTATAATATGTCTGCAAAGAAGATATAAGAACCAACGCCAGTTCGTCCAGTCCTCTTTTTCAACAACAGCAAATGCAAGAGAAAGTATAATATCTTGGGCATCCACACCAATGGCAATCAGTATTACCCTTTTATATATACCATGAAGGAATGTTCCATCAACAGAAATGACAGGCCGACAATGAGAGAAAGCTTCAATGCAAGGCCCAAATGCCCATAACACCCATTGAAACATGTGTAATTCACCAATAGGAGGTGGAGGATGAGCATACTCAACAATTGTTCTGGGGTTATATTTTTGGATGGCTGCTAAGACGCGGGGTAACCTTATATAAGATTCCTCCTAATCTCCAAAAACCTTTGCAATGCCCTTCTGTATTCCGCTCCATGCCTTCTTATATGTAATTTCCTTTCCAAACATACCACTGATGTGTGCAATAATCACTCCAACCTTGACATCTGAATCGGCCTTAATAAGACTAACTACTTGCCGACCAATAAACTTCGCATCTAGGTTGGGGTGATCTCGACTTTCTCCAGAATATAAGCAGCAATGAGGAGCCTTATACTTGGTCACTTTCCAATAGCCAAACTTCCTCCTACTTACACGAATATAAAAATTGCATGGATTTTTTTTAATAGACATTCAATTATCCATGTGTGAGTTGTGCTCTTTCTTACCCTGAACCGACGATTGGTGCGAATATGGTACCTTTTTATATCAAATTGTGCCTCGTTCTTGCTAGAAAAGCGTATCCCTTTAGCAATTTCATGTTTCTCCGGATCCCAAACTGGAAAACTAGGTGCATTATGGTAATCAATGAAGCCTTCTTCTTGTCGAGCAGAACAACCAATATCACTGTAAAAAGGATAATCTGCTCTCTAATACCTTCGATTTTTTGGCGCTTCATAATGAAACAAATGAGTTTCCACGTCATCATCAATCGGCCCATCATCACCCTCTCCCAAATCGATATCAGAATCACTACTACCCTCCTGATATTCATCATCAACATCGTCTAGCATTGCATCTACATCAGTGTCTTCTTCTTCTTCTTCTTCTTCTTCTTCTTCTTCTTCTTCTTCTTCTTCTTCTTCTTCTTCATAATCTACATCATCTTCAGAATTATCATCATCAACTGGATCATTTGGGCATGCGATGTTACCATAATTTGAAGTTTGAGTTGATACAAGTGTTTGTGTACTTGGACCAACCCCTGCATCACGGTTACAACTTGGTGAATACCCATAAATGGTCTCTGTGTGCAGTATTTCAAACTCTGAATAACGTCGATTTTCAATCAATTTTACAACAACATACAACTGCAAATTACCCATCCCCCAAATTTAGCTAAAACATCGAACATTATATCTATACACACATCATCATCAATACGGAAAGGAAAGTACTCACCAATCCCGCTTTCAAAAGTATGAGGACATCTATAAATGACTTCTAAATCATATTGTAACCGATCTGAGCCTATCTTTTTATACAATTTATCAATCAACTCATTGTATCTCCATCGACAATTAGTCCTAATTGCACATTTTGGCCCTATAAAAAGTTTTTTAAAAAAACTAAACAAATGAAAGTATATAAAAGAAAAGAGGGACGGACTACCCTTTATTTATTTTTATTTTTTTATTAATTTTTTATTGAGTAGGAAATAATATTTTAGGCTTTTTTATTGTTGATATTTTTTTACAAAAAAGTTATATAAAAAAAGATTAAAAAAATAAACAAATGAAAGTATATAAAAGAAAAGAGGGACAAACTACCCTTTATTTATTTTTATTTTTTATTGAATAGGAAAAAATGTTTTAGACTTTTTTATTACTGATATTTATTACAAAAAGGTATATAAAAAAAGATAAAAAAAAAAAGTAAACAAATGAAAGTATATAAAAGAAAAGAGGGACATACTACCCTTTATTTATTTTTTATTTTTTATTGATTAGGAAATAATTTTTATTTGTTGATAAATATCATATATTTCTTCTTTAAAAAATAAATTTAATGAGGTAAATGTAATCAATTTAATAATATAAACTATAATTATTTATTTCATAATTTTTTGGGAGAAATTTTCATTGTTTTCAAATGATACAATTTAAAATTACATAGTCTTAAAATAAAAATCTTTAAATCTTCAAATGAGTCTTCAAATCTTCAAATTTTCAAAGTAATTATGTTATTCAAATTTAACAAAGTCTTCAAATTTAACAAATTATTCAAATTTAACAAAGTCTTCAAATTTAACAAAGTTTTGAAAATAAATGAGTATTCAAATATTCAAACTAATTATGATTTTCAAATTTTCAAAGTATTAAAAAAGATTTAGGTTTTCAATATTGTTATTGCTTCAAAGTATTTGAATTTGTTGAATTCTTCTTTTTTTTCTTCTTCTTCTTCTATTATCCTTCTCGCAAAAACTTCTCATTGAGATTGTCTTATTCGAGGCTTTCATAATCATCGTCTTTAAGATCCCGGAATGTGCCTTGTTTTCTCAAATACACGTCATTCCAATCCGCAAGGCAAGTCAATCTCTCGATAAGAGCGGGTTTGAGTTGGTTTCCCTTTGACGTCACCACTCTTCCTTCAGCACTAAAAGCAGCATCCGATACTACCGTGGACACCGGAGGGGTAAGTAGATCACGTGCAATCACCGAAAAAATAGGATAAATATTAGCATGCGATTTTCACCATTGTATGACATTCAAGTTTTCAAAACTTTCACCATCTAAGGGGTAATATGGGCTTTCAAGGTATTGATGTAATTCATATACATCACTTTGAGAACCACTAATAGATGAGGATGAAGTTTTTCTTTTTGTCATGAAACCCCATTATTTTTTTAACATTTTTGTTGCTCAACTCCCTTTTTCTTTCGGATGTTGTGTTTGGTCCCTTTAGTGTTCTACAATAGTGGTCGAACAAACGATATATGAATGTTTGAATTTCCCTAAGTTTGCTCTTGTACAAAGTGTTAACGAAATCTGGGTTAAGGTCGGGTCTCGTGTTCTCATAAAACTCATCAAACAAGCCACCTAATGAGGAGAACTTAATCATAGGATCCATTATAGTCGCTAATTGGGAAACTACGGGAAAATGTTTATAATATTTTGTGAATTTACTTTCCATTTTTATAACGGCACCTCCAAACAAGGCATGTGATCTAAATTGCCTAATAACTTCACTTAGAACATTTATTTCACGGCACAAAAGATGGGAGGTGGGATAATAATTTTCCGAAAAAATCTTGATTGCCCTCCACCAAGGTTAATTAATTAAATCTAAAAGCTCGTTAGCTATCGACCAATCATACTCACTAATTTGGTAGTCCCTTTGATGACTAGAAAAGTATTTCGTGAGGACCACCCTATATTCGACAGCTCTTTTCAATATTTTATATGTTGAGTTCCACTTAATATCCATGGCCACTTGAGGTTTCTTGTATTTCATGTTATAAGCGGCGCATAAATTGACATAAATTTTCAACCTTGGTCCGAAATTTTTGATAATATGGGAGGCCGTATTGATGCTATTAGTGACAGACTTTAGTGAGTGGATCAAATCTTGGACACATAGATTAACAATGTGGCATGCACACCTAACATGAAACAAAGCGCCATCTAGGGGAGGATTAAGAGCTTGGATCAACATTGTGGCGGTGAGGGTATTGTAAGTCGCATTATCAAAGGATATTGTTAAAATTTTGTTGGTGATAACATACTCACTCAATACATTCTTAATGTGACTTGTACATTGCAAAGCCGTGTGGGGATATGGCATTGTTCTAAAGGAAAGCACCCTTTTTTGCAACATCCACTTCTCATCAATCAATGAGCGGTTATACAAGTAAAGGTTTCAGAACTAGAACTTAGAGTGGCCTTTCAAGCATTGATGGTCAAGCAAACACTACCCTTGAAATTTTGGAGGTCGCTCGCTAGTTGAAGTTGACGAGTTTGGAAGAGCTTCTTTATATGCCTAGTAATAGATTGGCGGCTCATTGGTTGGTATGACGGGTTGAGGCCTCTATAATAGCGGGTGAGTCTATCATCATCCGAAAGTGAAAGAGGCAATCGACAACTCACTAGTAACATTGTTATCAAATCGACGTCCACTTTTGGGTAAGTGACACATAGTATATTGAGTTACGTTTGCACGGTACCATCTATCCCTTTAGCGGCTTCCCGATCATATTTATCCATGTGCCTCTTTACATGGGAGGTAGGGGTGTTCACGGTCCGGGTTGGTCCGGTTTTTGTCAAAATTTTAGAAAACCAGGACCGGACCAAATACTTCGGTTCTGTAAAAATTTAGGACCAGGACCGGACCATTATATTATAGGACCGGTCCCATCGGTCCGGTTCCAATGGTCCGGTTCCGGTCCGGTTTCACCGGTTCTACAAATTACAATATAATATAATTTTTTACAATAACAAAATCTACAAGTAAAAGCATATTTAAAAACCAAATTGTTGAACAATATTACAATAACAAAATCAACAGTTAATTACAATATAATATATTTTTTTTACAATAACAAAATCTACGATATGATATTCATTTTGGAATTAAAAATATTATTGAAAACGTTACAAATTGAAATAAGTTAGGGGGGTGTAAGTGAACTTTTAAAACTTTTGTTTACAGACTAAGTAGACGAAGATTTAAATTGCAACTTAATTTCTTTCACAAGGTTTTTCATGCATACCAAGTCTTTTGTTGCAATAACTTTTTGTTGCAATAACTCCAAGAAAATGACAAGAGTCCTTCATGAAGACCAACAAAGTTAATTATATATATATATATATATTCGGTCCGGTCCGGTTCCGGTCCAGGACCGCATATATTTTTTTCAAAACCAGGACCGGACCAAATAATCGGTTCCATAAAAATTTGGAACCAGGACCGGACCAATACTATTTTTTCGGTCCGGTTTTTACTGGTCCAGTCCGGTTCTACTGGTCCGGTCCGGTTCCTCGGATTTTTTGTACAGCCCTAATGGGAGGTACCATTAACATCCGCCGAATTTAAAAATTTTGAGCACCTCTTGCATTTGGCCTTTGTTTTACCGTCAATAATTACTAAATCATATAAATGGACATATTTGGACACTCACGTTGTGCCTTTGCCTTACCCTTATCCCTTACCCCACTAGGTGCACTACCCGAGGTAACATCGGTAGTAGGTGTATTTGGAATTGTGCGGGTTTCGTGGGTGACTTGTACATCGTCATCGTCATCCCCCTCCCCACACTCATCTATGTTTTCTATGTGATGATAGGTTCTATATGTATAGTTTGTGTTGGGCTCATTCATCAAATCTGGGGTTGAATTCGGAGTATAGCCGGAAAATGGAGGGGTGTTGATTGGGTTCGAGAATTGATTAATTAGATCAAACATAATTTGATTATTATGGTGCAAAAGAAAATTATCTATTGGTCCTTAATTTTGATGGTGTACATATTGTGGGGTTTGATTTTGTGGTGGGGGGTTGGGATATGCAACTATATTATTAACTAGATATTCCATGATAACTAGCAATAAAAATTACCTAGCAATTAAAATTAAAAATTCAACACTTAAAAAAAATACTTTTTGAATTTTTGAAAGTTTATAAGGATTAAATAATTTTGATAATAATTTACTAACAATAAAAGTAAACAATTATAATTTTTGAAATAAAAGTAATTTTTTTTTGGAATTTTCGAAATTTATGAAGATTAAAAAAAATTAACTATTGAACACAATGTTTAACTAACGAGTAAACAATTAAATACTTAAAACAATAAAATTACCTTCAACTTTTACGATATAATCACAAACATTTGTATCAAAAATAATTTGATGTTTGAGAGAATTTTATTATGGATTGAATTTGTTTTGTGAGAAAAATGGTAAGACTTTCTCTTTTATTTATACTAATTATAAATTAACTTTGGACCAAATTTATCCCTAAATATGGCTGTTGGGAGGGGTAATTGTGTCCCAAAAATTAAAATCTGATAATTTGAGCCGTTATGTGTAAATTGGATGAAAATATCGCTCAAATGAATTTATTAACGAATATATTTGAGAATATTTTAGATTTTACATAAAGCCCGATCCGTACGTATAAACCCAGTGCAGCCCATCCCGTATACAAAGCCGATTTCACCCATCCCGTATAAACGAAGCGGATTTCATACCTAATGGGTCATGGCCCAATGGTATCTTGGATGGCTTCCCGTAGGGGAGGTCACCGGTTCGATTCCCCCCAAGGGGAATCCTTGTGGATTAATTTCTTCCTTGGGTTTCAGGGTCCTTAGGAGCCTCCCGGGCACATCCATTCAGTTAAGGAAGCGGTATTCTTTGGGCTTGCAAATCTCGGTGTGGGAGTTCAACTACCGTTGTAGGAGGGCTCCCTTGGGGCCAGGAGTATAAGAGGTGCTTTGTCACACCCTACTGATTTGGGCATATCCGCGATTTACCTCCGCCAGACTCGTGACCAGAGCTGGTCCTGGACTAACTCGACGAAGTTGAAACCTGGTTATCAAAAAAAAAAAAAAAAGAAGCGGATTTCACGAATTGAAGAATTGACAGCTGTTCTGCCCTTATGTAGACCTGACCTGACACTATAGAAACAATCAATTCAGTCGTACGTTAGACCTTAGTACAAAGGCATTGGCTGCCTTTGTAAAAAAGTCAATGACATTTATGACCTGGACTCTCCCTTTGTACTGTTCCCTGTTCCCTATGTCCCATTTCAAAAATCCTGTTTTTCCTTTTAATTTGTCTTAACTTAAGAATTTCATTTCATAAATAAATGACAAATTTTGAATAGTATTTTGGATATTTATAATATTATAATGTAAATATATTTATAAAAGAATTATTCATTATGTCCTTATAATGTTAACATATTTTAAAAAAAAATCAATAAAAAAGAGGAAAAAAGATTAAATATTTTAATTTTTACATTCTCCATTTTCTAATCTTCTACACACTTGTAATTCTTTATTCATTTTCTAATTTTTTTTTAAAATGCTTGAAATACTGCCTTATAACCCTTCTTGAGGTGGAACTAGAGAATACTCCCTCCGTCCCAGCAATTGCTTCCCATTTTTTGTCAAGCACGCAAATTAAGAAAATGGGGGGGGGGGAAGAAAAAATGTTGTGAGTGTAATTTGAAAATAGGAGAGAGAATGAGTTGAGAGAATAGTAAATTATAATGGTGTTGTGAGTATTAAAATAATGTAGGAGAGAGAATGAGTGGAGGGAATAGTAAAGATTCCTTTGCCAAAAAAGGAAAGTGAAAGCTATTAACGGGACACCCAAAATGACAAAATGAAAAGCTACTATTAAGACGAAGGGAGTATAATCTAACGCATACCTTAATGACTACCAGATGATCTCATTAAATGGAGCAATACACTGTCCATAATCACCCATATCACTAAATCTATCTCCATCACATATAAAAAAGAAATGCAACATAAACGACTTTGGGGCCACATAGGAGGGAAGAAGCTCCGCAAGAGCCGAATTTTGACAACCGAGATTGTATCATATATTCCCTCCTTATCAAATAAATATATCAGTAGACTTGTCAACATCTTTTTAAAAATTCTCTCTCCGTTCCAATTCACTTGACGTCATTTTTCATTTTTTTTACATCACACTTCACTTGGTATTATCAAAAATGACAAATTCTTATACTTACAAAACCAATCAAATTACTATTTTTCCAGCAATTCTCTCTGATACTTTACATTTAATACTCACAACACTTTCTGCCCTAATTATCTATCATACTTTTTCTTAATACTTGTGCCAATTTTTAATAATAACAAATGAAGTGAAACGGAGAAAGTATGCTTTACTAAGTTGTACAATGATAAAATTGAACTAAATACTACATTTATTTCGGGACCGGGGGAATACTGTATATTTATGCATTAATCAAATAATCACTAAGATTTCATCCATAAACATCTCGATATAATCGCAGCCATTAACATCATCAAAAACATGAAGACTAATGATAAAGAAAACTTGATTCTCATACAACACAAACATTAAAAAAAAAAAAAAAAGACATGAAATTAGTAGGATAAAACAAGATGCTTTGAGCATGAAGTGCAGATATACTTGCGGTTGATTATGAAGGAGATGGGAATGCAGAAACATAAACTCCATTTTCTCTCAACATCAATGGCTTCCACTTTCCCTCCGCAGAACGGACACGACCCGCTCGCCTTTTTCCTTCCCAATTCTTTCTCATCTTCCTTACAAATCAGAATAAAACACATTCTTTGATTTATCGATCAATTTCTTTCTTTCTTTCAATGGTACTAGTATGTGAATGTTGGAATTTATAAGGAGGAGCAAGGATGATATAGTTCTCTTTTAACATGGAAAAATGGATGAGTCTCCAAGTTATATACCCTATTTTTGTCCCCGGATTTTCTCACTTTAAGTTTGGTGGTCAATCTGACTGCAATTTGACTAATTTTTCGAGAAAAAAAAAATACAATTATTATAATAAAACTCTAAAAATAGGCAACATTACAATTGGTAATACTTAAATATAATATCATTATATTATATTCAAGTATACTCCCTCCGTCCCACTATACTTGACACTTCTTTCCATTTTGGGCCGTCCCACTTCACTTGACACCTTCCAAAAATAACCTAGTTTTTATATTTTTATATTAGATGGACCCCACCACTAATTCTCTCTCTTCATTTTCCACCACTCAATTTATTCAACCAACACTACTATTTACCCCACTCATTCTCTCTCTTCATTTTCTACCACACATTTTCTTTATTTAATTGTTTCTTCTTAGTTCCCGTGCCCACTCCTTGGGTGTCAACTATAGTGGGACGGAGGGAGTATATTGTAATAAATAGATTAAGAAACATAATCCTTGTATTAAATTAGGAAACACAAT
Source organism: Adenophora triphylla var. japonica (assembly GCA_022495995.1). Lineage (NCBI taxonomy): Eukaryota > Viridiplantae > Streptophyta > Magnoliopsida > Asterales > Campanulaceae > Adenophora > Adenophora triphylla. The sequence goes on along the minus strand of JAFEMH010008137.1, from coordinate 27,079 downwards.
TTTAGAAACTTTCTCCTTCTAGAAAATTAATCCTTGTATTAGATTAGGAAACACAATCTTAGAAACCTTCTCCTTCTAGGAGATTCCTCATTATAATCCTATAAATATGTATCTCTAGCATCATAATCAATTGAGTCTTTCAATACAATTCTTCTCTTCCTTGTATGATTGACTTCGTCTCTCTCTCTCTCTCTATCTTAATTCTAATATGGTATCAGAACATTAAGATTCATAGAAGAACTTCTCCGCCACCTTGCTTCCCCCCACCACCCTCGGCTCAAAAATCCTTTTGACCGAAATCCTAAACCTTTTAGGTATTCAACCCCCTCGGCTCAAAAACGTCCTTTTGACCGAAACTCCAAATTTTTTTTAGTACTCAATCCCTTTTGACCGAAGTCCTAAACCTTTTTGTAATTCAACCCCCTCGGCTCAAAAACCCTTTTGACCGAAGTCCTAAACCTTTTTGTAATTCAACCCCCTCGGCTCAAAATCCCTTTTGATCGAAACCCCAATTTTTTTTTATTACAAAAACCCTCTGACCTACACGTGAGGGTGAAACTCCTACTTGTACAAGGTGACTACACGTGCTCACGCGTGAGGGTAAAACCCCTACTTGTACAAGGTGACTCCACTCCACGTGCATAACCCCTACTTCAAAACCCCCTCGGCCTAGCCGAAACCACTTTCCCCCACTTCAAAACCCCCTCGGCAAAACCGAAAACCACTCTCCACAATCCCACCGTCTCCGACGTAGTCATGCACTAACCTATCACCACCTCGGATGCGAGGAACCGCATCTCATCAGAAATGACGTACATGTCCGGGAACACACCGCTTAATCAAACCCGGTTCATCTCATCACTCTCCAAGATTGGACTTATCCAAAGACTGTCCATCTTGCGGGGGCATATTAGGAATATAATATCATTATATTATATTCAAGTATATATTGTAATAAATAGATTAGAAAACATAATTCTTGTATTAGATTAGGAAACACAATCTTAGAAACCTTCTCCTTCTAGGAGATTAATCCTTATATTAGATTATGAAACACAATCTTAAAAACCTTCTCCTTCTAGGAGATTCCTCATTGTAATCCTACAAATATGTATCTCTAGCATCATAATCAATTGAGTCTTTCAATACAATTCTTCTCTTTCTTGTATGATTGACTTCGTTTCTCTCTCTATCTTAATTCTAATAATACTATCGATAATCATTTTTAGAATTTAATTAGGATGATTAAAAATCATTTATATTTGGTTAATGTTCACTTCAATTGATCCATAAAAATAAAGTGAAACTATTTTTTGGGGACATGAATATATAGAAAATATTCACCACCTTCTATAAAAGATGTTTTTTCTCTTAATTTTATTTACTAATTAAGTTAAATTTCTTGTGGAAATGAATTTTCCTTTCATGTAAAAGTGCATTGAATGATCATTCTTTGGATCAAAGATAATACTCTTCTCTATGTTTCAAAACAGATGTTGTTTTGGAGATTTGCACAATTCTTTAAAAAAAAATAGTTTCAAAATAAAAAAAATCTATATAATTTTATTTCTAAATGTATTTTTACCAATTTTTTTTCTACATTTCAATATACACTTACAAAATTAGAATTTTAAATTATACCCTTTAAATAAGAAATAAATAAAAAATAAACATTGATTTTCGGGATGAAGGGAGTAAAAGTTACCATGCCACGAAACTTTTAAATACTAGTGAATCAAATTAATATAATAGTACCACTATTTCTCAAATGTTAATAAATACTCCCTCCGTCCCAATAAGAGATGCCCAAAATTTGGGTCGCACGCAAATTAATAAAATGGGAGGGAAGTAAAAATGTTGTGAGTGTAATTTGAAAATAGGAGAGAGAATGAGTGGAGAGAATAGTAAATTATAATGGTGTTGTGAGTATTAAAATAATGGAGGAGAGAGAATGAGTGGAGGGAATAGTGAAGATTCCTTTGCCAAAAAAGGAAAGTGGAAGCTATTAGCGGGACACCCAAAATGGCAAAATGGGAAGCTACTATTGGGACGGAGGGAGTATACTCCGTCCATTACATAGTAATGATTACTCAAAATAAATGTAATTACATTTTTAAATAAGAAAAAATATATTCGACCCCTAATCATTTTGAAAATAAAAATTTATTATTGTTAAAATTGTTTTTAGTTATTGTTTCTAAATAAAAATATAATCTTATTGCAATTTTGCAATGGTGTAAACAATTGACAAATGGCACAAACAATTGCCATTTCTCTGAAAAATCCAAAAAACCTTTATATGGTGATTTCATAATGCATCCAAGTTATGGAAAATCCAATTCCGTGACATTTTTCTGAAATGTGACATACTCCTATGTTTGGGTAAATTATTGTTACATTTTTTCTCTTTTTGCTTTATTATTGCATCTATAAAAATGGCCTATTTGAAAACAATTGATTTTGATGTGTTATCTGCATTATTTGTCATCTTTTTTTTTTTTTAATGTTATTTCAATGACAATATTTTCATTTGTAACAAATATTCTTGAAGTTCATTTATTTCATTCCTTGTGCAAATGGCTATTAAATTTTTTATTAGGCATTTAAGTACTTTGAACTTCAAAATTCAATTTAATATTATTATGTTTTAAAAAATATTGCCCAATATACAAAAGTTGCAAAACTATAGCCAAGATTATACATTTTTCAAAAGTTGCTAATGTCATTAGCGACTTTAAGTTTGGCCAAATTAAAGTCGTTAATGGCAATAGCAATTTTATTTTTTTTTTCAATTTATTTTTGATACTGAAAATGAGTTTTGGAATTTCATTTTTTCTACTAATAGCATTTTAATTAATATTAGATTAATTTTCCCACGTACTTTCATTAGACAGTGACGATTTTATTTATGAAGTACTACTTACTTTAGCGATTTCAAAGCTCCAAATTATTCATTCCCTGTTCCCACCACTACTTGTGCAAAAATCAAAGAGCTGAAACTAAACACTCAGACATAATTTGGAAGATAAATAAAAACGAAGTATGAAATTGAGAGAAAAAAGGGAGGAGAAGAAGGCATGTGCAGGGGGGGGGGGGACGAAAACAAAGTTGATGATGATAAAAACGTTCGTATCAGTCAAAATTCAGCAGCAGACTGTTTCCTGTATGTTTGAATAGCCTGAAAAATATGAACAAACACATAAACTAAACTGGGGCTTCACCGGCGAAGGCCCTCCGGCTTTAGAGTAAGTATTCGTATTGTAGAGAGCAAATCAATTGACAAAAGTTGAGCGTCAAACGATGCGTTCACCTGAATTATGTGAATTATAGCTTGTATTTATAGGTGTAGGAAATAGAGTCCACATTTGAATGAAAAGTTGTGTGAGAGGAGGTTATAATCCAAGTTGGATTATAACTTCCCACAATCATTGTTTGAGTAAGATTAGTATTGCATTTTGTAAGTATGCCCAGGAGGCATGCTGCTCGACATGTGATGTTGGTCGACATGTATGAATGCCGAGGAAGAGGAGAGCAAGGATAGGGAAGCCCATTTCCTTGCCTTGTTGATGACCGAAGAGGCGCTCCCCGTCGTTTAGTGAGGCCCTCGTCGGCTTCAGTAGATGTCTTGGTCGGCATATATGAGTTCTTTGCCTTAGTCGTGTTACTCACTTTGCTATTTCTAGGTCGACATAGTGGGATACGACGAGAAGACATGGCGAGCATAGATAGGGAAGCCCACTCCCTATGTCATATTTGAGAATTGTATGGATTATATTTTGGGTCAAATCCATTGGGCCTTGCCCTGTTATGATCCACGTTCGTACATCGGTTTATACCGTTTAGTGGCTCCCGACATCCTAGCTTGGATATGCTGAGGAGGAAGTGGTGCTCGACCTCGACTTTTCGTTTTGAAAGGTAGAGTCGCCACGCCGTTTTGATTGTGCCAAAAAAATTTAGAAAAGGCTTTTGTTTGTTGTGTGATGAGATTTTTGAGTTCGAAGGTCAGGTTACGTTTCGGGAAGAGATTTTTGTGCTCACCCAAATGCCTCATTTTTATGAGTCTTTCTGTTCCCTTTTCTTTGAAAGTTTTGCGTGTGTGCTTTTAAATAAAATTCATTTGAAAATAAATAATGAAAGGACAGTGCAGGAAATATTAACAAATCGATATCACCGTTAGACCCCCCATAGTGCAATTGAAAGATCTTGTGGGATCGTTTGGACGGTTTGGGTCTACGTATATAGTAAATAAAGACTACATTGTAAACAATATATTTAAAGCAATAATGTATTTAAAGACTTGAAATTTAAAACATTATTTAAAGTGCGGAAGGAGATCTCACCAATGTTGGTTACGTTCTATCTTTCTAGGGTTTGTAGGAGAAATATGTTCGGTTGAGGGTGTTTAAAGAGGAGAGAAATTCTGCACTACTCGGGCAGAGCCTCCCCTAATTAACTCTCGTACCACACTCGGGGGGTCTAAAGAGGAAAGAAGTTTTGTCCTCACTTATGGAAAAACTGCCCTAATTAGCTCTCGTCGCACTCGAATTTGGTCGCTTCGGAGGCGTTTCGAAGGCTGCTGGACTGCTTGGGCTATTGTGGAAGGAGGAGGGTGAAGATTGTTGATGTGAAATGAGTTGGGGAAGGCTGGTATTCATAGGTCTGAAAATATGCATATTTGGAATATTTGGACACTCTAGTTCGTGCCTTTGCCTTACCCTTACCCTTACCCCTTACCCCACTAGGTTCGCTACCTGAGGCAACATTGGTAGTAGGTGTATTTGGAATTGTGCGGATTTCATGGGTAACTTGTACATCGTCATCGTCATCGTCATCGTCATCCCCCTCCCCACCCTCATCTATGTCTTCTATGTGACGATAGGTTCTAGATGTATAGTTTGTGTTGGGCTCATTCATCCAATCCGGGATCGAATCCAGAGTATAGCCACGAAATGGAGGGGTGTTGATTGGGTTCGAGAATTGATTAATTATATCAAACATAATTTGATCATTACGGTGCAAAAGGAAATTATCTATTGAGTGGCGGGCCGAAATGGGTACATTCTGATTTTGAGTTTGATTTTGTGGTGGGGGGAATATGCAAATATATCTGATGATGCCAAAATCGTCAAATCAGCCCAAATCCAAGCGATCGTCTACTCCGGAGATTGCTAGGCCTGAAAATAAGACAAAACACGTAAACTAAGCCGGGGCTTGAGCGGCGAAGGCCCTCCGGCGTGAGAATAAGTCACGGTTTTGTGGTGAGAAACTAAATTGACAGAGTTTCTGTATGTAAAAAGTAACGTACCAAATAATGTGCTATATGACTTGTATTTATAGGGATGGATTGATAGAATCCATGTTGAATTGAACTCGTAAAGAGATAAGATATAATCCTCAAAAGATTATATCTGTTAAGGAGTCATTGTTTGACTTGAATTGATATAGATGGTTACAATCCTGATGGGATAATAACTGTTGAATCCTTGTTTAAATAGGAATGTTCAATCTGCTTGCCGGATAGCCGAGGAACGTAAATGCTTGATCTCGACATTTGTGTGTAAGCCGAGATGCACGATTTTGCTTCCTCGTACATTGATGATCTGACGGCATGTGACTATGCCGAGACGCATGATTCTGTCTCCTCGTCATATGAAGATATGCCGAGGTAAGAACTTTTCTCTCCTCGTCATTTATGACCCCTCGGAGCATGATGAGCCACGGAGATAGTGGTATGAAGAGCCCATTGATGAGGTTAAGGCCGAGGAGATACCCCTCGGTCATACGAGGAGGGTATCCTCGGCACTTGTCATTGGGGCATTTATACTTGTATACTGGGCCTTGATTGGCCTTGTTGATGACGATGTATGAGACCGAGGAAATCCATGGTTGCTTCTCATAACTTATATGGATTATGTTTATAGCCCAATCCATTTGGGTCTGACTCGGACAAGCCCATGTTCGTATCTCGATTTATACTGTTCAGTGGCCCCCAACTTTCTAGCTCGGCCTAGGACGAGGAGAAAGTCATCTCGTCCTCGGCTTACGGAATACGAACAATTTTGACACGCGTCAGAGACGCTTCATTTTGGGCGTCGCTTCATTATCCGCCGGTTATTTGCCATGATGATGAGATGTGGGCCCCCACGCCTGACATGCCTCGAAAGTTGTTGCTGGCATTAAATACATGGGGCGCCATACCCGGTGACCCATTTATTTTTCGGGTTTAACCCGACTTGAGTGAGTATAAAAACCAAAACTCTCCTCATTTGGAACCTTTACTAATTCGAAATTTGAGAGAGCACTTCAGAAGCTTCAAGAACCTACGGCGAATCTCCCCATCCCAGTTTCTGGCGAAGCTTGCGTTTTTCGGTGAAGTTGTTCATGGTCAGATTCCGACTACTTTTCATCACTCAGGTATACGTTTCTTCTTTTTTGTACTTTTTTCGTACTTGATTGGAAACTGCCATTGTCAAGCTTGGTGAACCTTCCTTCCTGGAAAATTTTGATTCTTGAAGACTTGTTTTTCTTTGAATCTTGTATAAATTTCTTGGATATTTTGTCTGAATTCCTTTGAATATTACATAAACTCCCCCATTGATCTTTGATTCCCCTTAGAAATGGCTCGCTCTTGGGATCATTCTCCTCGATTTTGTTATGGGTACCACACAGGCAATTTGAGGGTTTACCAGAGAGAGAGAGGACCATGGTTGTTGGTGACCTTGGCAGAGATAGGAGAAATGTTGAGGAAATATGGCCGTACCAGAATGTTCATCCAATACCCAGACACCACAAGGATAGATAGGATTGATTCGTTGTCCCTCAATGTTGTCTTGTTCGAGGATAGGGCCGAGATGATGGAGCACATCGAATTATTCTACCCTTCCTCGGATCGCATAGTTCAAGAGAGTCTGAGTGGTAAGGCTCCCTCCTCGGCCCATCTTGTAATGACGAGGAGGGGTATCTCCCTTCCCCGTCTTGAGATCATCCATGGACAAGGTAACTAATCTTTGACTCCTCGTCTTTTTGCAGATATGACGGGAAGAAGGGGAGAGACCTCCTCGTCAACCAAGATAGTAGATGCCTTTGTCGAAGGTGCCCAAGTGGAAGGCAAGAAAGGCCGAGGTAGAGGGGGCCGAGGAGGCGGGCGAGGTCGAGAGAGGCCACCAAAAGCCGGGGATCCCATGCTTGAGAAGTTATATACTACGTACGGGGTAGACAAAGCCGAGTTCCGTTTAACCTATATCGGCAAACCCATTTTTAAAGATGATAAGGAAGAGAAGAGCTTTTATTACAATGATAACCATGTCAACTTCTACTTCAAACAATTTCAACAGGGTCTTCGTCTTCCCTTGGACCCCTTTATTAATGAATTTTTGGGTAATGTGAGGGCTGTCCCGGCCATGTTAGGGGCTAATGGGACCAGGGTCCTCGTCAGTTTCATCGTGCTCTGCCGAAGTCTAGGTTACGAGCCCACCATGGGAGCTTTCCGTAACTGTTAGCGTTGTGAGAAAGAATTTTATCTTTTAGAGTCGCCACCTATATTATTCGTTCGGAAACATAGGAAAACCATTTTTAAAAAGAGATTTGAGTTCGGGGCTTAGGTTATGGAATGGGTAGGTCGAGGAGCATCCATTCCACCCAATCCGGAGATCGGTCTTGCTAAAGAAAAGAGAGGTTTTCGATCTTTAAAATATATATAATTAAAGAAAACAAATAAACCCTAATCAATTTCTTGATTAGGAATGTCGGATTGTATGCTTCAAGATCGCCTTCATCGATTGAAGGGACTCTAGGCCAATCCTTTTGATGGGATTACACCACTCTAAAAGCCAATAGAGATAGATTGAGAAGAGGAGAGTAAAAGTGAAGGAGTTTACCTAGCATTTGGTGAGGATTTGATTTAGAACGTGGTTCTAAGATGTCTTCTCGATCGAGAAGTGATTTGGACAGAGCTTTGACTCAATATGAGAGTCAAGTCTTGATGCGGACAGAGCTTCGCCTTGATGCTAGGCTTGAGCCTTGATGTTCGTCAATCAACGTGGTTGAAGGACGAATTTAGGAGTTGTTTATGAGTGATTTGAAGGAGTCTTTCGTGGAAAGAAACCAGCAAATTGTGTGTGTTGTGTGAAATTCTGGACCTTTGAAACAGTGGAAATCACCAAGTATTTATAGGGGTTTAAGAGGTAGAGGTGGAGAGGTAAAACACTCCTAGGAAGTTTCCAGAACTCAATTCTGATTGGAGAACCGGATTAGATGAGGTTTATCAAGAAAGGAGGTTGAAACGGAGAAGGAGAGTGATTTCTGCACATCCTGTCGAGGGGATATCTCGCGCGAGATATGATATCTCGTGCGAGATAACTAGTCATTTGACTATTTTGTCCTCTTCAGTTGTTCCGTTAGTCAGTTAGGTCCAAAACTAACGAGGTTAGTTAGAAACTTAACGAAAACATGACGAAACTGATATGCTTTCATCAAAACATAAAAGAGAGACGAAGAGTAGTGTAATCATGATTTATTGGTTCAGAATGGGGTGTCTACAGAGCCCCTCGGCGACAGGTCTTATGAAAGAAGAAGTGTCGTCGATAGAAAAGACATCATTCTGAACATTGGGATGGTCGTGCCGCACGGCTGCCTACGTATCTCTAAGAGAGAATCAGACCAAACGTAGTTCGACTCCAAAACACTAAAAAGGCTATTTTAGGTATTTTGAAAAGCATTTTTGAAAATCGAAGAGGGATTTTTTTTGAAAAGGTAAAATCATACTGAGGAATCAAAGACTTGACCCAATTCTGAAGATACCTATTTGTTGATGAAGTTGTTGAAGTATGCCGCCTGAGATTACTGACGTTGCCGTTGTTGCCGAGGTCACGGATTTTGTCGAGGTTGCCGAGGTCACGGACTTTGATGTCGTTGCCGAAGTCACAGACTTGAAGTTGTTGCCGAGGTCACGGACTTGAAGTTTGCTGCCATCACAGACTTTTTAGTTGATGCCGAGGTCACGGACTTGAAGTTTGCTGCCATCACAGACTTTGAAGTTGTTGCCGAGGTCACGGACTTGAAGTTTGCTGCCATCACAGACTTTGTTGATGTCGCCGAGGTCACGGACTTGAGGTTGCTGCCATCACAGACTTTGTTGATGTCGCCGAGGTTACGGTCTTGAAGTTGTCGGTTGAGATGAAGGTTCTGTCGGCCCCTGTAATGCAAGGATATATGCATGCGGATCTCGGATAGACCCGAAAGATTCTTACCTTTCTGTACCTGTCAGCACATAAAGATTCCAAGTAGATTTTCCAGATTTTAGTTGTTCAACTAGACTTACGTGGTGGTGCTCACGTCTGTTCGTGTAAATGGCCGGTCGGACATTTTGGTGGTGTGTTTATGTATGAGTATATGGTATATGGATATGTAGGGACATGTGTATGGATTTGTATTTGAGATGGTTGAACTGTATGAGTGAACTTGTGTTTGACAAGTTGGGACCAAATCAGGTTTATGCAGAATCTGTTGCTAGTCAGCGAGGCTGTATTGTTGTAGAATTTCGTTCGATGAGTATCCTTGTTTGAACACATCTAGGTCTGTTGAGAATCTCCATTCTTACTTCTCCTTGATTCGTGTCTCTAGGAGGCAAACGACTACACATCTGTCGACTGTCGAAATGGCTTTATGTACAAGGCCCTTTGGTGTCTCAAGCCCCAAGTTGCTTGCAAGTGGTAGATGACTTTGTGAACAGGCTTGTGAGGCTGCTCTCTTGATTTGAAGATGATCGAAGAAGACTCTCCTTGTTGATTTGATTTGAAGAAGATCGAATGATTCTCGATGAAGAAGGTTGAAGAATACTCTCCCTTTGACCTTGATTTTTTTTCTTAGTGACGCACCCTGGTTTTTGCCTAGACCGCCCTTTCGGGTTTTCAATCTAGCGGGCATCTCTTTTGCGTCCTTTGTTTTTGTGCTCTAACTTTTGCCTAGGCCGCTCTTTACGAGTTTTCAACCTAGCGAGCCATTTTTTTATTATTATTTTTTTTTGAAAAGTATGTTTAACTCGAAGAGGACTCAGATGAGAGAATCTTATTGAAGAGAGAGAAATGAGATCTCAAGTTAGTTGAGGAGAGACGGACTCTATTCTTTGGAAGGTGATCCAAGCGTTGATTCTTTGGAGAAGTGTATTTTCTAATGATGAGAGTGAGAAGCAAAGAGGAAAGCCCCTTAATGTATATTTGATTTATTCTGAAGAGTTTGAAGTAGAGATTGACTGGGGGAGGAAAGGTTAGGAAGCCCCAGTTTTGATGCTTGGATTTCAAGAGTGTGTATAAGAGTGGCTAACAGGAAGCCCCTAGACTCAACGAGAAGCGTTACTTGGCTCAAGGATCTAGAAAAGTTATTCTACCTTTTAATGAACCATGCATCATCTAGAAGTTTCTAAATAAGTTTGAGGAGAAAGCCAATCATTAGTATGACTTAAGGGTAAACATTTTTCTTGATACTGAAAGTCTTCTTCACTTGATGTAGGAGGATATTGAGGAATTCTCTTTTCTTTTGTTGATATCACTTGACTCTTCTTCTTTGCGGGAGAGTCCTTCTTGCCTTTGTTGAAATTTCATCCTTGTTGTGGGGCGATGAAGGTTTGAGAGTTTTTCTCTCTCTCTTTTTTTTTTTTTTTTTTTTTTTTTTGATGCTCTATTTTTGCCTAGAACGATTTGAGGAGTTTCATCCTAGCGAGCTTTTCATTTATTTTTGTACTCTCAAAGCCTTGAGTTGAGTAGCTCCACTCTTCTTGGGATGAATGTTGATAGCAGTGCCTTTGGCTTCCTTCGCTTGTTGACCTTTTGAATTTCAGTAGGGGTAATGTTTAGCCCTTAAGCTTCCTAAGGATAACTTTCTTCTTAAATTTGCTTAGAAGTTTCTATTTTTGCGATGATTTAGGGAATGGAAGGTCCATTATTTTGCATGAGTTAAATGATATTCATGAGGTAGAATAACCTTAGGGAAAGTGTTTAGGAAAAGAAATTACTTTAATTTATTGAGAAATTTAAGAACATACTCGATAGTTTAGAGGACACAAACTAGAGGAGGTGAGAAGTACTAGAAAGACAGAACGACTCTTCGAGAACATACTAGGAAATTTTAAAACCTAATCTACTTCTATCAAAGGAGAAAGGGAGAGGGTAGTTGTAGCCCCAAAGTGGTAAGTGCAGCTTTCTTCTCGGAGCTTCATCTTCTTCATGGAGTACGAGGAAGAGGATTGGTGATGACGTTGGGACGTTCTAGATCTCCATTGTCAAAGAGGTCTTGGATGATGTCCTTCAAGTGGTGGCAAGAGTTGGTGTCGTGGCCGGTGAAATTGTGGTACTTGCAGAATAAGTGATGAGCATGATTCAGACCCATATCCTTAGGAGGACCACCTTCCCTTGGTTTGATCTTTTCATTCTGGACAAGCACATCGAAGAGTTCTTCTTGAGTGATTCCTTCAATTTTGTCATAGTGCCTCTTTTTCTTTTCGGGAGGAGGGACAGCAGAATACTTGCCGGTGTTGGAGCGGTTGACTGCAATGGCATTGACTGAAGCATCCTTACTTGTAGCGGGTTTATTGTAGCGGAAGTTACTTTCCCTCTTTTTGCTTTTTAGGAAGTCGTCAACCCTAGTTCCGGACTCGAGGAGTTCATTGAAACTAGGAAAGTAATTATCAGCGAGCTTCTCTTGAAATTCATCACGGAGGCATTGGAGGAAGATGTGGATTTGCTCTTTGAGAGTAGGCCTTTCGACGATTTCAGTGAGTTTGAGTCTCCATCTTCTAGCAAATTCAGCAAAGGACTCATTTACATGTTGTTTAGTTTGTTCACGATCCCTCCTAGTAGGGCGGTAAGTGGAGTTGTCTTCAAACTGCCTTTGGAAGACTAAACATGCGGATGACCAATCAAGCCTTGTAGTCGTAGGAAGAGACATGTACCAATCCCTTGCAGCGCCTTCTAAGGTTTGAGAAAAGCATTGGGCCAAGATTGTGTTATCAACGCCCATTGGAAGCATAGCCCAAGTGTAGGTCTCAACATGAGCTCGAGGACAGGTAGTACCATTGAACTTGGCGATATCGGGTGTCTTGTACTTGCGAGGAAATTTAGTGATGGATTGTTGAAGAGCATCGGGATCAAATGGAACGAATGACCCTTTTGAAGTGTCAAGAGTTGCAAGTTTCTTCTCGAGGTAGTTCTTAGTAACATGGTCACCAAGTTTAGTAGTTTCACCACTGCCTTCTTTCTTGGTTTTAGCACCCTTGGAGGTATGTTCCTCATCATCGGAGGAGGATGAGGAAGAGGAGGAATCGGATTCTTCCTTTTACTTGCTTGACTTCTTGGTTTTTCTATTCACTTTGGTGTAGGATTCCTCTTCATCGGAGGAGGATTCCACTTTCTGCTTTTGCTTTCTGCCTTTCTTGACTTTTAACTCGTGGAGTTCTTTCATGAGGGCGGCCATTTGGGCATTCTGCTCATCAATTTGCTTACTTTTTTCATCCAACCTAGTCATGGCTTCGATGAGTTGGACCTTAGCATCGTTGAAATCGGCCTCGGTGGTAGAAGGAGAAGCAGACATCGTGTTGAGCTTTGGCGAAGGACCTAGACGTGTAGCAACCGGGTTAAATCATGATCGAGTCCCAACAAGTTGGCTGAATAGGGTGAATGAAGGCTTTGAAGGTTTGAAGGTTTTGGCCAAAACACGAAAATACCGAACACTTATCTCGTACGAGACAAGTAGTCTCGCGCGAGACTTCACCACGGAAAGTCACAATTTTCTGATTTTAATCCTAATTTTAGTCGGACGGAAAATCCGTTTTGGGGGTTTCTAATATTCAGAATCCAAACCTAGGGACCTAGGGGTCAAAGTAATCTCAAGTAACATCAAGTTTTGTGCAATAATTTTGGTGAGAAATTTTTCTCTTTTTAGGGACAAATCCGAAGGGACAATCATAGGAACGTTTCCGAAGGGACGATTCCGAAGCGACAATTTTTTGATTTCTTTTCCATGGATTATTGCACAAAATAAGATCTTGACAAGGATTACAAGGACTCCAAGATCAAACCGACCGGTCACGGAGTGTCTTAGAAAGTCAATCTACATGATATGTGGCGATGCAGGGCTGGAAGGCTAGGCTCCCCGCGATATGACAATCTAAGTGGATTGAATACGCGGAGTGGGATTATCCAACTTCGGAGAGACCGGCGACTAGGTGGTTACCGTCATCCGTCCTTAGTGTGGGTCCCGGGTTAATCGGGGTATGTAGTGCAATGACAGATATAAATGAGTGCGCGTGTGTGATAGTCAATCTAGGTGATAGAGTAAAATAGAGAGTTTTTTTTTTTTGAAAAAACAAAAGAAAAACAGATAGTGGCCGCACCAAGTGGTTGCCTACGTTTCTCCCAAATTAGGAAGATTCAGGCCATGATAGTTCCACATAAAGGAGAGAGAGAGGAATAAATAATTTAAATTACAACTCCCAAATCCCCAATGGACCGGACTTTAATTATATAAAACCCAATCGCACGCAGTTCATAAATAATAATCAATTATTTAAATGAAATAAAGATTCGAGTTCTACACCTTAAGGGAGGCCTTAAGATGTGGGAACTCTGCAGATAATGAATTCTGGGATCCCCCTTGCATGTTCGGCTCTCGTCTTGGACTATGAGACAAAAGGGAGAAACCAGAAAACAACCAGATTGCCGAAGCCATATCTCGCGCGAGATATGGTATCTCGCCGCGAGATATGCTTCATCTGAGAGCAGAAAATCGAATTTACAATTTTTTTGAAAATCTCTCTTTTAATTTTGATGCAAGTTTAAGCCTCTTAATTTTAAGTCCCCAGCGGAGTCGCCACTGTTAGCGTTATGAGAAAGAATTTTATCTTTTAGAGTCGCCACCTATATTATTCGTTCGGAAACATAGGAAAATCATTTTTAAAAAGAGATTTGAGTTCGGGGCTTAGGTTATGGAATGGGTAGGTCGAGGAGCATCAATTCCACCCAATCCGGAGATCGGTCTTGCTAAAGAAAAGAGAGGTTTTCGATCTTTAAAATATATATAATTAAAGAAAACAAATAAACCCTAATCAATTTCTTGATTAGGAATGTCGGATTGTATGCTTCGAGATCGCCTTCATCGATTGAAGGGACTCTAGGCCAATCCTTTTGATGGGATTACACCACTCTAAAAGCCAATAGAGATAGAGGAGAGTAAAAGTGAAGGAGTTTACCTAGCGTTTGGTGAGGATTTGATTTAGAACGTGGTTCTAAGATGTCTTCTCGATCGAGAAGTGATTTGGGCAGAGCTTTGACTCAATATGAGAGTCAAGTCTTGATGCGGATAGAGCTTTGCCTTGATGCTAGGCTTGAGCCTTGATGTTCGTCAATCAACGTGGTTGAAGGACGAATTTAGGAGTTGTTTGTGAGTGATTTGAAGGAGTCTTTCGTGGAAAGAAACCAGCAAATTGTGTGTGTTGTGTGAAATTTTGGACCTTTGAAACAGTGGAAGTTACCAAGTATTTATAGGGGTTTAAGAGGTAGAGGTGGAGAGGTAAAACACTCCTAGGAAGTTTCCAGAACTCAATTCTGATTGGAGAACCGGATTAGATGAGGTTTATCAAGAAAGGAGGTTGAAACGGAGAAGGAGAGTGATTTCTGCACATCCTGTCGAGGGGATATCTCACGCGAGATATGATATCTCGTGCGAGATAACTAGTCATTTGACTATTTTGTCCTCTTCAGTTGTTCCGTTAGTCAGTTAGGTCCAAAACTAACGAGGTTAGTTAGAAACTTAACGAAAACATGACGAAACTGATATGCTTTCATCAAAACATAAAAGAGAGACGAAGAGTAGTGTAATCATGATTTATTGGTTCAGAATGGGGTGTCTACAGTAACTTCTTCCAGAAGCATCCAAAAATTCTTCTCCCAATGTCCAGCAAAGTTGGAGGTTGGGACAACCATGTGATAAGGGTTGAGAGCCGGCAAGGCTGGGAGTTCCAATCCCCTTTTGACGTGCCAACTTCCTTGGGTCAGGTACAGAAGTATGGATGGACCCAAGACCTGATCAAGCGCCTCGAGGAATTTGCCGAGGTAGGGCTTCTTGACTGGTCGGCTTTGGAGGCCACAGATCATTACTATGTCCAGGCAGGCCTAATGCCGGGGCCGAGGGACGGGGTGGTTCCCCTGGTTACTGTTAAGAGGGGAAGGCATTTCAACGACTGGAGGACGCACCCCGGTCTTGTCTTCCATGTAGATTACGCGAGGTGTAAGGTCCCCCCGGTTGACCAATGCCTTAGAGAAGATAATGTAGCCGGATGTAATTGTTTTTCCCACGTTTTTTTTTGATAACTGTGTTTTTTGATGTTAGCTCTCATTCTGCTTGTATGTAACCGTATCTTCCTTGTCTTTGCAGATTTAACCCCCTATCAAGAAGCGGAGCTAGCGATGAAGAAATTGAGGGTCGTGGAACTGATCAAGCAGAAGAGACGTCTGGCCAAGATCTCGGCCTTGAAAGAGAGGAAGGAGGATGCCAACAGTCGTAACCTCCTGCTGAATACTCAGGGTGATCAACCCCTTCCCCTCAAATTGCATGAGGAGGTTGGAGCCAAGGAGGCGGCATTCGAGGAACAAAATAATCCTTCAACTACCGAGGGGCATAGCCCCCATGTTGATATGGCTGAGGAGGCGGACATCCCGTCGGCCGGGGATACCGACCTCGTCCAACGATGCTCTGGCTCCAAGAGGCCCCAAGGTGCTACCGCCGAGGAGCCTGCAGCTAAGAGGGCTACGGTGGAGTCCTCCAATCCTGAAGCTCCTCCTCCCCTCACCATCCAGACCATCAAAACCCACGAAGATGCCAAGGAGGTTGCTCGGCGTATGGCTGTCAATGTTCCACGCTTGAGGGGCATCCCTCTGCAAACCTGGAAGGGGCCCTTGTTGAGGTTGGGCCGAGCTCCCGTCCAAAGGTCTATGGACGAGGAAGCTTACGAGGAGCTGGTTAGGGAGAGGCCGAGCAGGGTGCCAAAAGGGAATGTTGATTGCCGAGGTACTTATCTCGTATCTTTAGTCTCTATGATTTCATACTTCTACACTTGATGAGATCTGACGTTAATTTATCTTGCAGTTTGCTAGCGTCTCGGCTTATGAGAATGTCTTGGCCAAGGCTAATGACAAGCAGCTACATGAAGCTAAGGCCGCCCAGAAGAAGGGCGAGACCGAGAAGGCTGCCTTGGTTGAGCTGCTAAAAGCCAAGGATGCCGAGCTGGATGCGACCAAGGCCAAGGTAGAGGCCGAGGTGATGAGGGCCGGGGAAGAGAGAATGAAAGCCGAGGAGCATCTCCGGTAAAAGGACGCTGAAGCTTAAGCTGAGGTCCTGGTAAGGCCCGAGGAAGCCGAGGCCAAGTGCCGAGGGTTTGTAGCTACCCTTCCTTCCAGGGAAGAGGAGGTCGTGGCACGCTTTAAGGCCAGCCCAGCTTTCCAGGACGCCGTTACGGCCAGCCCGGCTTTCCAGGATGCCGTGGATGCAATGAAGGCGACCATGTTTGAAGACGGGTACCTTCACTTGGCTCGTCGTCCGTTAGCTGATCCTTCCACTGGCCTGGATATATTATAAGATAGCTCTGCTGATCAGCCATGATCAGTATGACAAGGAAGCCAGGGCTCTTCACCCCCTGGTCCCCTTCTCTCAGTACAATTTGGACATCATGGCCGGGGAAGATGCCCGGGCCGGCCGAGAAGCTTGGGTGCCTCCGTCCGTTGATCCCGGCAATCTTCAAACCCGGGTGGAGGCCATTCAAGATGAGGGAATGGAGGTCGAGGTCGAGGGAGGAAATGCCGAGGAGGCTGATGCTCAAACTGAACAAACTGTCCCTCCTCCTCCTCCTAGTGCCGCCACGGATGATTGGTTAGATAAACCCTTCGAGGACACTCAGGCTTAGGATTTTTTTCTTTTTTCTTTTGTTGTAATAGTGTTAGGACTTGTAACTTCTTTTGAATATCAATGAAAAAAGTCCTTTTGTTTTAATTCATGTTGTTTCAATGAATTGTTTGGATGCTTGTTTGTATGCTATGCATAGGCATAAGGCTTGTAAGGAGGAAGTCGAGGAGGGTCCCTCATCCTCGTTTATAAATCAAGTTGTTAGGCCGAGGTGAAGACCCTCGGTCTTGATTACACTTCAAGTCGTATAAACCGAGGAGGGGCTCCTGCCGACCACTGGGTGATTTCATCTTTTTCGTCTCCTTATGCCGAGGAATATGACTCGTGCACAGGTTTCAGACGTGATGCCTTTTAGTCGTATTGACAAGGTGTTTCCTTGTCTTAGCGTGAGGCAAGTCAATAGGCCGAGGGGAAGTCTTCGGTCTTAACTGCTTGATCCTTGTAATCCTTGAATCAAGGCGGACCCTTGCCAGGATGTAAGGTAAGACAGTATGTTGAGGGAGGGTCCTCGTGTTGGCTGTTAGGAACATATAGTCATTGAATCAAGGCGGACCCTTGTCAAGACGTAAGACATGTATTTGAAGAGTCGGGGATGAGATCCTCGTCTTCTGGTGTTATGTCAGGAGATGGTAGTTGCCTTGCAGGTTGGAAGAAGTTGCTTTCATAAACTGAAACATGATTACATTGAACTGCAATCCTATCAAACTAAGAAATAAAAAGGCGAAAATCGGAAACTAATCTATTACAAAATGAACTAGACTAATGATAATATTTTTCAAGATTGTTTAATGCCAGGGATGCTTGAGATCCTTCCCCTCCTTAGTCTTTAATATGTAGGTCCCTTCTCGAATAACTTGAGTGATGATATAGGGACCTTCCCAATTTGGGGAGAGTTTGTTTTGTTCTGCCTTTCGACCAGTTGCCTCTATTTTTCTAAGTACCCAATCGCCTACTTGGAATACTCTTCTGATGACTCTCTTGTCATGATACGCCTTGGTCCTTTGCTTGTAGTTTACCATCTTCATCTGTGCAGCTAGTCGTTTCTCATCTATCAGGTCTAGGTCTAGGAGCCTATTGACCTTGTTGACTTGTTCATCATAGTGCCATAGCCTCAGAACCGAAGGTTAGTGCGAATGGGGTTTCCCCGGTTGGCCCCCGGGTGGTTGTGTGAACAGCCCATAAAGCTAGGGAAAGTTCGTCCAACCATCTGCCCTCGCATCCTTCAAGGTTCTTAGTCAGGGATGTTAGGACCCGGTTTATCGCGCCTTACGTCGGACCGTTGCCTCGGGGTCCGCTGACGGCGATGACTTTGCGTGACGGACTTTGACTCTTCCCAACTCTGTTGTGAATGCCGTAGAGAATTGGAGTCCATGATCGGAAACAATTGTGTGGGGGAGGCCAAATCTACACCAGATGTAGTCGTGGACAAAGTTGATTGCGTTCTCTTCCGTTATCTTGGCTAATGCCTTTGCCTCTATCCACTTGGAGAAGTAATCAGCGGCCTACTATCACATACTTGCAATTACCACGGGCGGGAGGGAAGGGTCCGATGATGTCGATCCCCCACATATCAAATGGCCACGTAGGTATTACAAGTGTTTGCTCAACTGCCGGTAGTCTAGGAATGTCGGAGAATCTTTGGCACTTGTCACATTTTCTAACATAGGCGTGCGCGTCCTCCCTCAGGTTTGGCCAATAGTAACCTAGCGAGATGATCTTGTCAGCTAAGGTTCTGGCCCCCGGGTGTTCGCCGCAAACACCTTTCATGTACTTCTGCCAAGAGATTCTCAATTTCCTTGGGATAGACACACCTTAGCAGGGGCTTAGTGAAAGATCTTCGGTAGAGGATTCCGCTCATCAAAACGAACCTTGGGGACCTCTTCTTGATAAGTTTGGCTTGTGCTTCATCTTTCGGAAGTTGGCCCTTCTCGATGTAGTCCATGTAGTCATTGATCCAACATTTCTCCTCTCCATCTAGGAGCATGACTTGTAGTCTTTCATACGCAGGTTCCTCAGCATAAACTACGTATGGATTGGTCTTAGACTTAGACACATCCATAGTCGCTAGTATGGATAGAACGTCTGCGATTTGGTTATCTTCCCTGCCAATTTGCTTAAGTTTAAAGAATTCCATCTTCTTCGTCATATCTAGGACCAGGTCTCTATATTAGGTAAGGGTAGGGTCTTGGGTGTTATTGTGGGGTCTCCCCAACCCCGGGACCTATAAACTCGTGCCCCAGTTGAAGGGTTCCCCCAATCCGACCCGACTTAAAAGAAACCTTTTTGAATAACCCATCTCAAGTCAAGTGAGTTTTAAAAAATTTTGTCATGACCTTTCTAAACGCAAGAGTTAAGAAAACATGTTCAATATATTACCCTGCTTTCATTCATTCCTCATGAAAAGAAAGGCTCATACTATCACATTTAACAACCACACAACATTATTTACAATCCATAGTTTAAAAATATTTATAAAAGTTTGTTGGTCCCAAAGGTGGCAACAAGGGTGAAAATACAGCTAGAGGGGGGGGTGAATAGCTGTTACAAATTTTTCGCCCTCATTTGAAAACTAAACCTCTTGCTTACAAAATCCTCTTGCAGTTGATAATAGACTGCAAGTGATGATGTAAAATGCATAGCGGAATAATAGAGTGTATTGCGGTTTGCAGATGCGGTTTGTAAAATGCGATTTTGCTTGGCGGTTTTGGTAAGAGAAGTTTTACAAACACGTGAGGTTTTGACAATGTTAACTCCAAACACTATTTCACAATAATGGATAACTAAATAAAGATCAAACAGAGACAGAGATAAATAATTAGTAAGCACAAGAAATATAAATGCAGAAAATAAGAACACGCTATTTGGAGTGGTTCAATCGATAAACGATCTACGTCCACTACCAAGATGGTTAGTCTTGGATTTCTAAGAGAGATTTCATATTAAGTATTTGAGAGATTACAAAGTACAATAAAATCTTTTCTATGAAGAACAAATCCTAGACTATAACCAGTGTATCTCAAATGTATAATCTATGTGATTAAACAAGTGAGGTGTGTGTGTGAGAACAAGATTAAAGCTCTTTAAATCTGTGAGATGTAGAGCTCAATGATTCTTGAATGTGTTAAGGCTTGATTTCTGGGCTGGGGAATATTTCTTGAAGTATGCAGATGAAGATTCAAAGGGTTGAATAATTTCTAGGCAGAGCTTCAGCTTCTATGAACACAGCACTTCTCAATTTTTCAAGCAATCTTCAAATGGTGAAGATTAGGGGTATTTATACCCAAGCATCAAGAAACTAGCCGTTGGATACAACTGTTGTAAGGACAGTACTTGATGCTTTCCCATTGGTCCACAATATCCACTTTTGTCCTTTGGTACGCCAGCTGCGAGATAAAGCCGATCGTGCTCCACCGCAAGCAATGAGGTTAGGACACCTGTCACTTTTTCAAGATCCTTGCAGATCTTCTCTGACATTGAATCACGTGACAAGATATGGTGGTTGACTTTTGATATTGCTGACGTGGATTCCTACGGTAAAAAGTGGTTTACTTCAAGTCTTCAATCATTGGATGCGGTTGGTGAGGAGAAGTTGATGATGTGCGGTTTGCTACACCAGGAGGTTGCATAGATGCGGTTGCAAATGAACTGCACAAGTGCGGTTCATAAGCAATTGCAATGCAGTTGGTTCAGGGAGCAGAATCAAGGGGAAATATACATGCGGTTGCATGTGCGGTTCTAAGAGGCGGTTTTGATTCTGCTTGGAACTGCAACTCTCCAATCCAATGAGTCTTGTGCCAGTCTTCAAGCCTAAATTTAACCTATTCTATAAAATGGACTTAGCTAAAAAATTGAAGTCTAAGCTTCATTACATAGGGTCCTAAAGTCCTTAAAATAGACAGGAGGTTATGGTATCAATCAAATCTAATACAAAATAGGAAGGTTAAAACATGCATACCCAACAATCTCCCCCTTTTTGATTGATGCCATTACCTACTATAACTAAAGCAAACATTGTACTTGGTAAGAACATGTCCATAAGAATTAACATGGTAATTCATGTCCCAAGTCAATGCACACACTTAGCTTTAAGCTATAGATTTCTATACTTTCTGAAAGATAAAACTTACAATAAGGAAAGTTATAGAAATGCATTCAGTGTACTTAAAAATATGAGTTTTAAGTTCAAAGTGCGGTTTAAACTGAATGTTTAACCTTCATTTCAAAAATATGAATTTAAGTTAGAAACTATTTGAATGAGGTTATAAACCATAAGCGGTTTCGTTGTTCTACAAACAAACAGTTTGATATGAACAAAGTTTTGGAACCAATGATGCATTTTTCATTACTACCACTGCGGTTACAATTACAAGGGTAGAAAAGCAAAATGCAAAGGTTACAAAAACCAAAGGAGGTTGGACAAAAATACAAAGAGTGCGGTCCAACAAAACAAAAAGAGTTCAGCATAGGGAAAGAAATTACAGATAAAGGGTGGTCCTAATGCTGACGCGGTTGGTGTTGATGATGATGATGCGGTTGCTGATGGCGCGGTTGATCACGACGCTGTTCCACCTCTTGATTTGGCACGTGCGGTCCTGAAGGTCTGAAGGCTAAGCTTTCTCCTCTGATGATTCTTCTAAGAGCTCTGAGGTCTTCAGATTGTCTTCCCAAGGTGGTCTCAACTGCTCTAAGGGAGGTTACTGATTGAGCAGCGGTTGAGCCTACATCATCAACAGATCTAGTATTTGCAGCAACACTCTCCTTGATCTCAGTTGTGAATCCTTCAATGCAGACCTTCAAGGAATTGTAGAATGTGAAGATCTCATCCTGAATGGTCACAGTTTGAGTAGATAGAGCATCTCTCAATGGTTCCAGATCAACAGACACATTCAGATTGGACTTCAATTCCTTTATTGAGTTGTCAAGCTTGAGGTTGAAGCCTGCCTTGAGGTTTTCAAACTGGAAAGAGATATCATCATCAAAGTTCTTTACCTGCTCCTTGAGTCTGTCTCCCACAATGTTGAAATTACCCGATCTTTTTCGCGCGCGGGGCGAGGGGGCGCGGAAAAGGCGGTTGTCTTTCGCGGGGGGTTGGTGTCTGAGACCTCGCTTCATGGGAAGGAACAAAATGAGGAGTCGCCACACGGTTTTTGTATTTTGAGCCCAAAACGTTGAGAAACGGCTATTTGTGAAAAGGTGTCGTTTTTATTGGTAGCAAAAACTTAGGAAAAGGCTTTGAAAACAGGGGATCATTTTTATTGGTAGCAAAAATGAGTAAAAAGCTTTTTAGTACCAGAGATTGTTAGGTTCGGAGGTCACGTTACGTTTCGGGTAGAGTATTACGAGATCGCCCGAAACGCCTCGCATGACGAGTCTTTCTACCTTTCTCGAAATCGTGTGTGTGTGTGTGTGTTTTGAAATGGGGGCTTGAATGACAAGCTTAATCTTGGTTTGAATGTCAAACGTTGATTAGGTGACTTTGTTTGAAAAGACGAGCGTTTGAATGACAAACGTCGGTTTTGAGACGGAAATGAGCGTTTGCGTGGCAAACGTCGATTTTGAGTTTGAAATGAGCGTTTGCGTGGCAAACGTCGACTTTAAGTTTGAATTGAGCGTTTGCGTGGCAAACGTCGATTTTGAGTTTGAATTGAGCGTTTGCGTGGCAAACGTCGATTTTGGGTTTGAAATGAGCGTTTGCGTGGCAAACGTCGATTTTGAGTTTGAAATGAGCGTTTGCGTGGCAAACGTCGACTTTGAGCCATACGAGTCATTGTTAACGATTTTTACGGGAAAAATGCGTATTAAATGATTTTAAGTGTCAAATGGCGGCTTTGAGTTTGAAGATGAGCATTCGGAGGCCGAACGTCATTTCGCGCGTTTTGAAAGAGAGTTCGACGGACGAACTCCGGTTTTGAACCGGGCATTACATTGTTAACGATTTTTACGGGAAAAATACGTATTAAATGACATGCGATCAACGAATCGGGTTGCGACTCGGACTTTGAAAAGTAAATACTATCACAATCCAAACGGATCGGACTTGTAAATGACAATATTTAAAGCGGTGTCAACGGAATCAAACGATCCGGATTCGTAAATGACGATCAACGAGGCCAAACGGCTCGGAATTGTAAATGACGATCAACGAGGCCAAACGGCTCGGAATTGTAAATGACGATCAACGAGGCCAAACGGCTCGGAATTGTAAATGACGATCAACGAGGCCAAACGGCTCGGAATTGTAAATGACATGAAAGTAAACAGAACGGGGTCGGAACGCCGTTTTAACCCGTGATTACTTCTCTTACGGAAAGAGAAGAGGATCGAGGGGCTAAAACGTATCGAACCCCGTTAGACGGAGGCGTCTACATTTTAATAACGACGTTCGAAACAGTTATAGCGACTGGCGCGTAAACTGAGACGGAACGGAAGATTCAGAGAGAGGGAGTTATACCTATGGCTAGGGTCGACTCCTTTGGCTCGGGAGGTGTGTACGGGACACGGAAAGTGATTCGAAAGGTTGTTTCGAAGTTGTAGGGTGCGTATTTGATCGAAATACGAAGGTTTCATGCGAATCGAGACAAAACGGGAGCTCGGGAAGGGTGAAAACCAGTTTGGACCGTGGGGGGTGGTGATTTTTGGTGTGAAAAAATCCTTCTCTTGCCTTTGACAGCAACTTCTATTTATAGGGTGAAAATTGTAGTAGGAGTCCGGCCGGACTTGGACTGAATTTCAAGGGGTTTTGGGGATTTTCGAAATCTGGGACTTGCTGGCAATTTCAGGAAAAGTGCACAAAGTGAGTCCGCCGGACTTGGCTTGCAAACCAGGCATTTTGGTCTTTTCCCTTTGAAATTGATTGAAGGGTGACTAGAGGGAGGTGGCATGGCTGCCACGTGCCCTCCGAGTCACCAAACTGAGGTGGAAGATTGTTCCTCGGTCCCGGTTTTGTCCGTTTTTAAAATAACAGTCAGGAAATGTCCGAAACGCCCGGAAAGTGCCGGAAAATGCATTTTTTCGGGGAAAGCCATACTTTTACGTGAGATATCACGTGCTAAGTACGGCTCGACGTCGGGATGCACCTGGCAGCCCCGGACGTCTTGCTGGGCACAAAGCAACGGGGAGTTTAACGAGTTCCTAAGTAGCTGGGCCGGGCCGGTTAACGGATTTCGGTTAACTTTCGACGGATTTGGACGATCCGGATTTGGGTACTTACAGCTAGCCCCTCGGCGACGTCTCCTCCGAAGGAGGTGGGGTCGTTGAAAAAATAAGGATCCAAATCGGGATGCCTTACTTTGAAAGAGACTCCGGCGGCCAGTGTTTGGACCCTAGCGAAAAGGATTCCTACGTATCCCGAGCGGGAATCAAGCCGATCGTAGTTCGAAAAGGGGCAAGGGCCGCGCATGGGGACCTTGACACTGGCGAGGCTGTTAGAGGCGTCTAAAATCGGATGAGACCATTCGCGAGGTAGCCGTACCGAATGGAGGCTGTTGGGAGGCGTCTGCACTGGGACTTCGAAACCTTCGAGGCGTGTGGCACCTCAAACCGGGAGTTGCGATGTTGACGAGGGCTTTCGTGCCTTGGGTGCCGGGCTTATTGCTGTTGCCCAGTTTTATCCGCCGGGGATGAGCGTTCTGGCTTACTTGGATGGCCGAAGAGGGATTGTTGCAAGGCGTTCGTGCCTCGGGGTTCGGGCTTATTCTTTGTTGCCGGAGATGACTATTTGCAAGGCGTTCGTACCTTGGGGTTCGGGCTTATTGCCGTTGTCGGAGAGATGACTGCTTGCAAGGCATTCGTACCTTGGGGTTCGGGCTTATTCTTTGTT
Source organism: Adenophora triphylla var. japonica (assembly GCA_022495995.1). Taxonomy (NCBI): domain Eukaryota; kingdom Viridiplantae; phylum Streptophyta; class Magnoliopsida; order Asterales; family Campanulaceae; genus Adenophora; species Adenophora triphylla. Next base: position 2,313 of record JAFEMH010008137.1, on the reverse strand, counting down.
GCCGGAGATGACCGTTTGCAAGGCGTTTGTACCTTGGGGTTCGGGCTTATTGCCGTTGTTGGAGAGATGACTTGTTTGCAAGGCATTCGTACCTTGAGGTTGGGGCTTATTGCTTTGTTGCTTAGAGAGATGACTATTTGCAAGGCGTTCGTACCTTGGGGTTCGGGCTTATTCTTTGTTGCCGGAGAGATGACCGTTTGCAAGGCGTTCGTACCTTGGGGTTCGGGCTTATTGCTGTTGCCGGAGAGATGAATGTTTGCAAGGCGTTCGTACCTTGGGGTTCGGGCTTATTGCTGTTGCCGAAGAAGAAATGTTGGTGAAAACCCATGGGAATTTTGACGTCAGGAGATGAAATTGTGATTTGATGTCCGAAGACAGGAGTGAGCGTTTGAATGTCAAACGTCAACTGGGAATATAACGCCTGGAGACGGAATTGTAACTGGAATGTCCGGAGACATGATTGAGCGTTTGAATGTCAAACGTCAACTGGGAATTTAACGTCTGGAGACGAACGTTAGTGAGGACTAACTGAGAATTTAACGTCTGGAGACGAGCGTTAGTGAGGACTAACTGAGAATTTAACGCCTCGGAGATGAACGCAGTGAGGACTAACTGAGAATTTAACATATCTGGAGACGAGCAAGTAGTGAGGACTAACTGAGAATTTAACGTCTCGGAGACGAACGTTAGCTGAGGACTAACTTAGAATTTAACGTTCCTGGAGGCGAACGTTAAGTGAGGACTAATCGAGAATTTAACGTTCGGAGACGAACGTTAGTGAGACTAGCGAGAATTTAACGTTCGGAGACGAGCGCAGTGAGGACTAACTGAGAATTTAACGTTCTGGGAGACGAACGTTAGTGAGAACTAACTTTGATTTATCCTCGGGGATAGGGCGTTAGAAATGTCTAATCGGGAAATTTTACACTTTCGGGGGCCAAAAGTGGTAAAATTGGAATTGCCAAAAGGCGAGGGCAAAAGGGGCAAAAATTATTCAGTGCGGTAAGAGTCGGTCGGACTTTTGCCATTTTCCAAAATCTTTTTAAATGCCGAGGTCCGGGAAGAAAATGGCCATTTTCTTCCATTATCACTGGCGAGAGAGGAGAGAAAAGAGAGAGAAATCCAACCCAAATTGCAAGGTTTGCTCGAATTTGTGAGGGAAAATTGCTATGGAGGGTGAAGGAGGACCAATGGCTCGCCACGGAAGGACCGACGACGAAAGAACTCGATTGGTTCGGACCATTCGAACCACCACTCTTCCATTGAATCCGGCGGAGTTTTATCCGGCGAGGGACCGCCACAACTCCAAGGGAGGGATCGAAAGACACGTAAGTTCCCTACAAATTCCATTAATTTCAAGAATGTACATTCTTTAAATGTTAGAAATTTGTTAGGAATTTACTTAGGGATTTTGGTGCCCGATCTGGGGCTTTTGACTTTGATATGAATCGTTGTCGAAATTGACTAGGACGTAGTTCAATTGACATCATGGGTAGATGACATAAAAATTTTGGTTGCAAAATTCCATGTCTAAATGCATTTTCCAAAATTAAAGTAGCTTTAATTCGGGACGGAGCGAAATTTTTCGAAAAAATTCGAAAGAATTTGAAAGTTCCGGATTCGACGGAGTTTTCGAAAGATTTTGAAAGTTCCGGATTCGACGGAGTTTTCGAAAGATTTTGAAAGTTCCGGATTCGACGGAGTTTTCGAAAGATTTTGAAAGTTCCGGATTCGACGGAGTTTTCGAAAGATTTTGAATATACGTAGGAAATGAATGAGAACCGTATCTGCATTGCATCCTTTTGACATGCGTTGTTGCATTTTGTTGACGTTGCTTCTGTCTTGTTTGTCTGCAGGGGACAGGGACGGTTAATACTCATAACCAGAAGAGTCGGGGTGCCTTTGAGGCGGTGCAGGCATTGTGGGGCCTTATCCCGGACGTAGCTCGAGAGGGAGAGAGGAGTCCACGACAGCTGGTGATTGACTCCGGGTTAGCTGGGTTTATCAGTGCGGTAGTCGCGACACCGATACGCCGAGGGGCGAGTCCATGTATGTCGCGCCGAGCGAGCACCGGTGGATACGACCCACACTTTCCATTTTATATGGGGAGGCGACGGTGACTCCCACGTGATTTTGCCGCTATCACTGGGTTGCCGACTTACGGCAACACGCTGGTGTGGGTTGATGGTTACACCCGGAGCAGTTGTCCTGGCTGCTGGGTTTTGATATTACCGATGCCAGGGGCTTAGGCATTCGGTACAGGCCGATGGAGAATCACTTGAGTGGAAGGGGTCAAGCCGATTATCTGGCTGG